>JAWQRP010002043.1:0-16804 GCA_033557875.1 Quadriops clusia | reverse complement strand
TAACAGGCTAGGAGAAAAAAAAAATGGAGTATTATGCCGTTTGTTTCACGACGATATCTTATTCCTACGCGAAAAAATATCTAATATACGTTTTAAGGTATGACTAGCTGCCTCTTTAAGACAAATATTTAAGTTATAATCTTACTTGTCAAAACAAGGATTATTACACCTACTTACTGATAAAAATGATCAATTTAGAAAATCCACACTTTAGTAATAACTACAATCAATTTGATATTAATCATACCAATACGTACTTAACAAAGTTTATTTTTAAAACAATCCATCGAGGCGTCCTTATACGAAATAAATGTACATAATTAAAACGCTTCTATAAATGGCACTTCTTCAGTCTGGTCGACGAGATGTTTTATGCAAAACTTGTTTTCAGCCGGTGTGTCATGCATATTTTCGAACGTTAGGATTTAATTGTTGAACATTCAAAGAATTTAATTCGAGAATCACCTCAAACCACTTTGTGCCTCAAACCATTTTACGGCACAGACTTTTATTTAAGATAAATTTGAGTTCATGGGCTTTCGATAACCAAACAATATGATTTGGTAACATCTGAACAATAAGAAGTCTTGAAATCGTGTTCTTCGACAATCTGTTATTATAAATGATCCGTCTATTTTGCGAATGGTGTATCTATGGGTTAGCCAGCTGTTATGGATGGCTAATGCAGTTACGAAAATAAGGGGTCACAAAACATATGGTCGCCTGACTGGTCCAATGGAGGTTACTTCAGCAACATGCACGTACGTACAACAAGCTGGAATGAGTAAACTCATTCCATAAATGGAATTCGAAACGCAGGAAAATATAAGATTTTGATCACGTTCATATCCAGTCAGTGGCGTGGCGCCAAAATCTCTGCTCCGATTTAGTCCATATAATATTTGGTTATACAATATTATTTTGTGTTGGCTCCTTATTTGTTTTCATAACTTAATAATGCGAACGACTTCTGGACAGTAATGTGCTTGGTATGCAGATAAGGCTTCTAGTTTCTTCCTTCCTGTTGCCATTAGCGGATGTTGGTGCCACTCCTTCATTTTTCGACTATTTTCGACGTTATATGCCATAAACGAACTTCTTGCACCTTGGCGGTGACACAAAAACAAATAATAACGCAATAATAATCAGATCTACTGATAAAATGCCGATTCATTTTATGCGACTGTAAACAAACACTTAAATAAGTAATATAATAATGCTATGTGTAACTGCGTCTAATGTGTAATGCATCAGGCATTACTAACACGAAAACTATTAACGCATTAACCGATTAGATTAATAAGTAGACTAATAAAAATTCAATTGCGATCTGTTTTGAATTACAGAGTTACGTACACCCAATGGTTACAAGGTGACTTGTGTCTGCAGAGTTCGTACCTACCATTGCAAGAATTTCGTGTTTACAGAGCAGATGGCCGCTCATTGTTGCATTTCTGCAATTTTTAACGTTCGTGCAGTGAAACAATGGCTCAAGTTTTTTTCTGGCGATAAGAAATACTACGCAACTAAAGATAAATAAAATCAGGGAGCCCAAATGAACAGCCCAATGGGTTTTTTTTTCATATTGTCTCGAACACTTTCGCCTATACCTGTCTTCATCTTCTTAGCATAAATAAATCGAGATCAATGTGAAAGCGATTCTGCACCCATAACATCGGTTCGTGGATTATAATCCATTTTAACCAGTGGCGCGTTTTCCCTATCAATTAACTAGTTTGATCTTAACTATAACACAATTTTATTTTGTTTAATTAGTAGATGTACTTAACCACAATTTATTTTATTTGTGCAATAGTAATCTAATGAACAACTTCCTAATAGAAAAAAGCATAGTTTAGTGGAATATTTTACACTAATTTCTATGTATTATCTACAGACCATAAATGTTATCTATTTCCTCAACATGCTTCACTTAGATTAACAGTCAGTGATAAATGTCCTCATTAACCTTTTTTCCATGGAATAAGCAGCGAAATTGCATGAATAATAAATCAAATTAATAATCCACAAAAATAACTTTAATAATGAGTCTAAAAATAATTACAACAATCATTTTGCGGTGAGCAACGACTTGCAGTACAGTTAAATGCGAAATTCGCCGACAAACGATGCTAAATTAATCTAAGACCTACTCAAGTCCGTTAGCCGGACTTTTATTGCATAAAAAATCAGTTAGCATTTTATGCTCTAAAATCCTCTTGCCAAACTAGTACTGAACTAGGTTCGCAACAGTTTATCCGCAAAATTCTAACAGATGCAAATGAAATACATACATATAAAAATACCTACAAGAACCGATAAAAAATAACCGTTTTACACGCACACAATTGCCACGTTCAGTCGCTCGAATGTGGTTTCTTATAAAACTAATGGTTGTAAAAGTGCTATCAAAAAATCCATGCTGTTGCACCGAAGAGAGCTTAATGACATTCTCAAATCTAATATGTAGGCAATCTAAAAAGGTTGCTGACCGCAATAGTCTATGAACTCGGGTACCATTTCACTTAAGTGATTTCACTGTGAGCTATTGAGTTCTGTAAAACGACAATATTTGTTCCGCTTATTACCAGCATCGGATGAAAGGCAAATTGTCAAGAACCCATTGCAGATATGATACAGATAGTTTAATTAAATCAATTTGAAATAGACTCTTTTATTTACCACGTGAAACCCTTCATAGTTAAACAGCTATATATATATATGTATAGCTGTATATGTAAATTCTACTTTAACTTCAAAAATTTAAATTTTTTAAGTCATTAATGAAACCAATTGTTAAAATGCACATTCGTTGTTGCAGATGTCTTGCCCAGTTCCTGAAACTCCAGCAGTTAAGGACCTTCCCCGTGTGTCTGGGGACCTAAAAACTGAACTAGAGGCCTTCAAAACCACGGCTTTGAAGAATGCCGACACTCAAGAAAAAAATGTTCTTCCATCGGCAGAAGGTAAGCAAATTTTATTGCGCTTACTTACCACTTTGATTAGGTATAAATCATTTTTTTCGTCTTAGAGGTTTGGTCTGGTTACAATTTAATTGCTTAAATTTAGTGAGTGAACATTATTTTGAAACGAGGGAAAACTACCCGAACAACAATCTACACTTATCTCTGTATTTTTTTTTATTGCAGGTATTTACGAGCAAATACGATAAATATTTATTTAGTATTATTCATTTACTTAAATGAACTAAAAATTCAATTACAATGAATGTGCCCAAGAGACACAAGTCATACCGGAAGGTGAACATTTTATTGGCTATTAAAAAGGGATCTTTTCAAGAAAGTTATTGATAATAGTAATTTCTTTAAAACTACATAGTTAACTAAAGAATACGTGACAACGAGGAAAAATGTGTTGCTTTATCATAAACATACCACTTATGTTAGCTCTATTTATACACCAATATTGATAAGAAAGTTGAACGTGGTAACGAGAAAGTGTACACCTTGGAAAATTGACGAATATTGGGATTGCTTTTGATTTGATGATTCACAGTTTTAGCCCGAATGTGCACTGAAAATATGTAAACCTGATAAGAAGTTAACGACTTTTGATAATAATTTTATACGCTTCTTATTTCCTAGATATTATGTTGCAATTTATACTGGTGCACAATACAATAATACATTCATGTTTTAATGGCTGTAGTTCTTATTATAATCATGACAGTTATCAAGTCTGTATAACCTTAGAGCCAGACAGTAAAATCGTAGAACTATATATGTAGATTGTTATTGTGCAGATATTTAAAACCAAAAAGTTTAGTATTTTGCATCAAATTCTTGTCGTGCTTTTTTATTGGCCTCGTTCTTGTATTTCCTATTTTTACTTCATATATTTCTATTCTTCACTCTATACGCTATACAAATAGATATTTCCTGAACTTATTTGTTTACAATCAGCTTTTGTATAAATAAGTGTTGTGTTATTTCTTTTTACTCTAAGCATGTTGCATGTTGCACTCTCTAGATGTGGCACAGGAAAAAACTCATAACGCTCTGATAGCTGGTGTAGAAAATTTCAATTCTTCTTGTTTGAAGAGGACTGATACCAAAGAGAAGATAGTCTTGCCCAATGCAGAAGGTAAATGTGTTCGCTTCGGTTGTGGACTGCTTATTCCAAATCTCCTCTGCATGCTGTAAAATAAATCGCTTGACTTTCGAGTTGTTAGACCCAACATCCGTTAGTGACCGCAATATTCGGCAGCTGAAACACTATAGTCTTCATCCTTCCATTGTTGATGTGATGAATCATGTGATTGCTAATGAGAATGCACTCGCGAGATTTGTATTAGAGAACAAAGGCGACACACTAGGATAGTTAACAATAAAGTTAACCACTAACTTCAAGCTTTACTGTCGTCTTAAAGAAAGCAGCAATTGTCACGAAATTACTAATAATTTTTTTAATAATAAATAATAATTTCACATTAAATAAAATTTTAACTTCCATAAACAACAAACTTTAACTTCTAACACATTCGTAAATATGTGAAATTGCCCCCTTGCCTTCGGGAGAAATATGCACATGTAAGAAATTATAAGCTACTAAATAACCTCAACAAAGACCTACCATATTATGAAATTTATTGGGTTTTCATCAATTAAGTGAATTAATCAAGCGCCTGCTTTTAGTCGGCCTACATTTTGTACTTATTATTTCTTTATTCATCTCCATCAGCAACAAAGAAAGTTACATCACATATGCTTCACAAACTAAACAATACTAGCAACCATTCATCTTGTATTGCGTTATTCTATGTTCTAACGCAATTAAACGCTATAAAACAATGAATGGGTGCAAGATTTGTGCGAGGATTGTTGGCACAATGCTTGAAAATTAATTCATAATCTGCATGACAACAAATGAAGAACTATACGCATTAGTTCCATTCTATTAAAGATTCTATTCATCACGATCTTGACCAGTATGTGCACACTCGCCATTGGCATTGGCTAAAATTCTTAAAACTTGAGAATATTAAACTAAGCAGAACTGGCAAATGGGCAAGCGGAAATAAACGCCAAGTCGAATGGTGTTTTTAACTAATTACTTCGTTAAGCAAAGGTTATTAACCCAGAATTGTAATATTCCCCTATGCACAGCATGCATAATAAGCGAAACTCATTTAACGAATTAATATAATTAGCGTAAAAAGTTGATTATCATAAAAGTGCCCTTACACATCGATACGCATTTATCGAGAAAGGGTTGTAATTGTTTTTGCGTTTTCTAGATCTTGCTGCTGAGAAAACGGAGAAGGCTTTCATTGATGGCATTGAACACTTCGATGCAACCAAGCTCAAACATACAGAAACTCAGGAAAAGAACCCTCTACCAAATCAAGAAGGTATTAATCACTAAACGCAATCAAATTAATTAAATAAACATTTTGTTTATTAGATAACTATTTGAGTTAGTACAGACTATTTTTCTCCTTTAACCGACAATAAAATTATCTTTTAACCAAGCTCGGTTTTTACACATCAAGTATGTAAATCCATGCGTACATAGTTTTCAAAGCTCTTATGAAACCACAACTTGACTCATAAAATATACTGATAAGATATTTCTAATCTATTAAGTTATTCTAGCAATATTTCCTTTGCTGTTTGCTAGTAATTTATTGGGTCTTGAATATTAATAATTTCTGCACTTCTAGCAATTGCTCAAGAAAAAGGCCAACAGCAGCTCATCTCAGGGATCGAGAACTTCGATAGCACCAAACTGAAACATACGGAGACGTGCGAGAAAAATCCTCTACCAACGAAGGAGATCATCGATCAGGAGAAGAGCGCTTAAGCATTCCCGATGCTATTTGAACACTATTTTATATCGCTGTCTATATTATTTTATACTTTTATACTATATTTGATACATCTATTTTAAGATAACCACTGAATGTATTATCTGGATATCAGTGTAAATTATAAGTTAAAAAAATTTGATACGAATGTTATAATGTTTGTACTTATTTTATACGATAAATATAGATAGATTTACTTATAATTATTATATTGATTTGCATGAATATGGTGCTTCATAAGTAAAATATCATAATTCAATATAACCGTTTTTGTTTTATTTTTAAGCTATCCTATACAGAGTATTAAAACTCAAATGTTTCAACCGAAGGATTCATGTCCACCTTTTATTCCTCGAGATTTGGTCACCCCTGGTAGAATATTCTGTAACAGGATGTTTTTAAAATAAAATTCATGTGCCTTTTACACTGCCTCGTAAGAACTAGAATGGGTGAAAACACCTTGCCCAATAAGATCATTTTATTTCAAGGATACTTACCATACGATACAGTAGCTCATAAAATTGCCCTGTTCAAAATTTTTTCACGAGCCTGACAAAAACCACGTGCAGTAGAACTTTGTTCATTTAAAGTAAATTATTTGTAAGTAGTTTTATCTTATTGCATTTTTTACTTGTACAATATAGAAATATAGAGGAATCCACCCAAATGTTAGTATGAATCAATTAAATTAAAGTTTGTGTCCACCATTATACATTTTTTTTTGTCCTGCTTGTATATATTATGTCTGGAGCAATTTCATTTGTGATACATTTAATATTTTGACAGCAATAAAACATCTTCGTTCTTTAATTATTAATGTTTTGTGCAGAGAATTGCTACAATGGCAGGGAAAATTTCCAGAAAAGGAAAAAACCCAGGTCCTGTGGACTCTTGGCTAGACGGTCTAGGATTTTATAGAAAGAATGTTGCTTATGATGAGACATGCTTATTCAGGGCAGTTTCGGAACAAGTAAGTAAAAATATTGTATTTTAATTTAATCAGAAATTTTAAACACCTATTTGTTTATGTGCATTTTTGCACTGCCAAAGAAATGCACTACTGTTAGTAAATTATCAGCTATCGGTTATCCTTATGTCTGGTAATGCTACTCCATCTACTGGATAAACTGTGAATGAATTTTATTACTGAAGATTTGGCTGCAGGTCAGGATAACATGTAGCTGTCCATAGATGCAATTAAATGAAGTTGTCAAACCGTTGTTGATAGTATAGAATATTTACTGGGTATCATATCATCTTCAGACTTCTACTAGATAATCTATACGTGTAATTCTTGATTATAGATAAAACAATATAAGGAAACTAATGTATAAAATGTAAGACTTAGCTGAAAATAAAATCGTTTTTAAATTTGTCTGTGAACAAGATAGAAAAAATAAATTTAGAACAAAAATTCTTAATGTAATAGATAAATAACTATTAGTGAAATCTCGTTATAAGAGACATCTGGGGGAATGGACTTTTGTCTTTTATAAGCGGGAAATGCCTATTTTTTGAGAATGTGCTAATTAAAAGTGCATCTTTTTCAAATGTTTCCCTACTTTGACAGAAGCATTTAAAATTTCCTCTTTCTTCTGCAGTATTTTACATAACTCGAAGTCGGCACATTTAGTTTTTCAGCGATAACCCTTAAAGAAATGTCTGAGTGTTTCTCGACCTCCCTAATAAGATTAGCTTTATCCACAATTGACAAAACTTTTCTCTTCGCAGCCACCATAGTTTAAATTTCAATCTGTAATCAAAATCCCTAATTACCCGAAACTAGCATAAAGAAACGAGCATAGAAGCACAGCGTGCAGAGTATAGTATCTTAACAATAACAGCCCTCACATATGTCCTTCGTTGGGGAATTGCGCAGCCTCGAAGAGGCAACAGGAAGTGTGAATCTATCCAATCGCAAATGTTACATATGCTTTTTTTTTTACTATACGGGAATGTTTTCCTTCAGTATATTTGCACCGGGCAGTCAATAATATTTCCATGTTGTCTCTTAACAAATGGGGGAAAATGCCTTCAGGACCCAAAATATTGTCTACTATATACGGGAATCTCTTATAAGCGGGTCTCTAATATCCGGAAAACAAATACATTATTTAAGTGGAATTGTACTCGGGACCATAAAAAATGTCGGGAATCTCTTATAGCTGGGTCTCTTATATCGAGGTTTTACTGCAAATAAAAATACCTTTACGGTGTAGAGAGGTAATTAAAAATATAATAGTTAAAAACTTCCAAAACGAAAATTTGTATAAAGGAGACAAAAAATTATGAATTGTATCTAGTGACACTAAAACCACTGTTACACGAAGCGACTAAGTAGTTGTAACGGAAGTGCACCTTGTAACAATATGCTCGTCACTAGTGATTACATTGATATAGGATGCATTTCTATAGCAACTGCTGAAGTCACCGCACTTTAAATACAACATTTTTTTTCATTTCTGGAATGATAGATAACCTTTCAATAGTTATCGAACCAATCTGCAGTGAAACTTTGGATTGCGAGTTTAATCCGTTCCAGAACTGTGCTCGTAATCCAAAAAACTTATATATCAAAGCGAATTTTCCCATCAGAAATAATAAGAATGCAGATAATTCGTTCAAAATATCATTTTGAAAAATAATCCCAAGCTTTTATTTCTTCTTTCTTCTTTAATAGTGTGCAAATCATTGACTATGACTTGTTATAAAATCACGTGATATCTGCCACTCAAATACCACGTTCATACTTCTCTATAGGTTCTTTCCAACAGCAGGATTCGTTCAATCAACGGTACAAGGTCAATCAAACATTTAGAAATTACCATAGAGATGTATATTTTACTGATTTTACTAGTGGACCGACCCTGTATTGTACACAAAACTATCAAATCGTGCTGTTGGAAAGAACCTTTTGACTTTATTTTTAACTTCCACTGCAATCATTTGATTTTTCTTACAGTTTTGATTTTTAGCCGTCTTTTTCATGGGACCCATTATTGCAGTAGATCTTCAGTTACACTTGTACAAAAATGTCACATGACATCACATTTTGTTTGCATTATGCAAATAACTCACGTAATAGACGTGACGTGACGGTAGTTTGTCTCTGATATACAGGGTTTCCCACGACGATTTGACCGGACGATATCTCGAGAATGGTTTGTAATATAAAAATTTTATTCGAGGGAACTAATACAACTTTCAGAGGCGCTTCGTTTAGTGTACCTAGATTTTTCTCCCGATCGCCCATTTCCGGTCATGTGATGTCAAGTTTAGAATTTTAAATGGAACATCTTGTAGATTATTAACTTTTAAGAAAGCTGATTTTTAGACGAATTCAACAATATCATATTCATTACTATTCTTAATGTAACAATAAGACAAAAATATAAAAAAAAACAGAATCAGAGAGGAATGTCGCACCATTACCAGTGAGTGTAGGACTGACATTCCTTTTATTGTTGTCGATTGGTGATTGCGGATTCGGGCAGGCAGACTGTTTTTAAAAGCCGGTTTGGTGTCTGATCTAGTGTGATTTGGTGTGCTTGGTGTTCCTGGATGTGATTGGTCGTCGGGGGAGTTGCCGCTGTTTGAATAGCTGAATTAATATAAAGCTGATGGATTGTCAGTATACTGATGTACTTTTGGAATCTTGAAAGTATTCCATCAGTATTGTAAGCGTGGTTAAATTACTGATGCAATAATGACCGTCTGAGGGCGAGATTGACAGTATTTCATCAGTATTGACACGACTGTCGCAATGGAGTCACCTCAGGCTTCTCCTGAATCGCCGCAGATAATTTCTATAGATGAAGGGAAAAAATCTACGATATCCGATTTTATTACGGCCTATTGTGATTTGCCGGAATTGTGAAATTTTCAACAACCACTTCCTCATCCAGCGTCTTTTTCTAACTTTTCCCGTCCTTAAATTCGCCAAAATAATTGCAATGCAAGCTTTTTCTTCATTATTCATTTTTTCAAAACATTAAAATGCTAAACATGTAAATAAAACAATAAAGCCGTGTTTGAAATATCTAATCACGTTCAAGCTGAAATGAACACTGATACCTAAAATATTGATTGTGTGAGCGCTACCATCAGTATACTGTCAATAAAAATACTGACAGTAATACTGATCGTCTAAGGCCAGCTTAATCTTGATATGGAACAATAGATGTAAACATTGGGCAGGTCGGGACCCTATTATATTCTATATTTTATTTTGTTTGGTTGTGCTTTGAACACTAAAATGAAGCAGTGCTGTGTTTGCTCTTCGCGGTTTGCTGGTGTGTTTGACTGTGGTGGGTGCGGATCCTGCATCTGTAATGGGTGCTCTAAGATATCTTCCACGGAGTCTGGAGCTATGCAGCTGAGTAGAAGGACAAGGATTCTTAAGTTTCTGTGTCTGAATTGAATTGACGATTTCAACACATTTAAGATAGTCAGTCGCCTTCGTCCAACGATGAGGTGTTGTTGCTGCGCGAGGAGCTGAAGACGAAGGAGGCTCAGTACGAGAGTTTAAGAAGAGGATCTGAGTCATTCCGGGAGGCTGCATTTGAGAGTGAGGCTGTTCTCCAGGGACTGATAGACGAGAAGAATGAAATGGTTGCGGAGTTGAGGCGTGAGATTCGTGGGCTGCGAGAGGTGGGAGTGAGCTGCGTGGACTGTGAGATTAAGTATTTGAGGGTGATTGAATTGGAGAGGTCCCTGACCGCGTCGGGTTCTGTGGTTGGGGTGTGCGCGGGTACTGGAGTGTGGAGTTGGTCGTCGCAGACCGATGGCGGTGGGCGTGATGGATCGTTGGTCGATGAACTGACTCAGACCGATTTGGTGGATGACTGTTCTGGAGATGCTCTGGTTGAGGGCGGGAGGTCTGGGGTGTACGGGCTGGGGAATGGAGATCATGGTCGGCGGGGAGTTGTGGGTGGTGGTACCATCCCGCGTGGGACTGGCAGGGTCTTTATTGCTTGTGACTCAATGGGTAGAGATCTTTCTTGTCACTTTAATAAATATAAAAATTACGAGATATTTGTTTTGGTGAAGCCGGGTGCAACCTTTAGGCAGGTTGCTGATGAAGTGAGAGAAATGACGCGATCTTACAATGGAAATGACCATGTGGTTATCTTAGCGGGTACCAATGACAGTTATAAAAATTTTTCGTACAGATTTTTGAAGGCATTCATCAACGACTTCTTTCACACGAATATACATATTTGTTCAGTTCCATATCGCTACGATTTTCAATATCAGAACGACTTGATTTATAACATCAACTGCAGAATCTACGACATGATATCGTGCGTCAGAAAGTACACAAACAGCGTTAGGTTTTTTGATACAAACTCATTCTTATCAAGAGAGCATTACACAAAGCATGGGCTGCATCTGAATGTGGAGGGGAAGGTCCTACTAGCTGGGATGATGGTGAGTGAGCTATCTTCTGCGGTTGGCAGCAGTAACCTAGTATTTGTGCCTACCATGGTGGAGGTGGAGTGCGGGCGGGGGGTTTGTGGGGAGCCTTCTGCTCGGCCCTTTCCTGAGTGATTCCTGCTGGCTGCTAAACTATAATACTCAATGTTTAAGAAATACAGTCAGTGAATTGGAGGCTCTATTGTGTGAGCATGATTTTCAAATATTGTGTCTGTCTGAACATTGAATGAAGACTTGTGAGATTGAAGTGGTGAAGATTTTAGACTATAAGTTAAGAAGTAGTTTTTGTAGAGCTTATTGTGTTCATGGCGGTTCGGCCATTTTTCTTAAACCTAAGCTGCGTTTCATTGAACTGACTGAGATCACCACGCTGTCACGTGAATTGAACTGTGAGATCACCGCTGTCAGACTATTGGACTCAGGAACGATTGTTTTTAATGTTTATAGATCTCCAAAGGGTGACTGATACTTTTTTGACAGTGTTAAATAATGCCCTCGATAAAATTAGATTAAGCACAAGCATAGTGGTTTGTGGTGATTTTAACGTGAGATTTGACTTGATTGACAGAAACTCTTTATCGTTATGTGACTTGTTGTCCTCGTTTGGCCTTTCGCCTACTGTTGATTTCGGGACCAGGTAACAGCATACACTGGACAACATTTTCACTAATTTCGATCGCGACACGATTGAGGTGGATGTGATGTGTGCGGGAATCTCGGACCACGAGGGGATCGTGTTTGTGTTTCCGATGGGTATGAGTCCTGATCGCTCTGAGGTCGGGAGAACATTCAGACCCATCACCAGCCGATCAAAGTTTGTTTTTTACGAGTTGCTGGAGGGACGGTTGGATGACTACAATGTTAATGAGGGGTCGAACTGCAATGACCTGTTTGATGGGTTTGTGTGTTTGTTGGTGGAGGCCTTTGAGGAGTCGTTTCCGACCAGGACGGTAGTGATGTCTGGTGGGGGTGGCACTCCCGGCCGGTGGTTCAGTGATGAGATCCGGGAGATGAGGAATGTGCTATGGTTATTGAATGACTCATTGAACCGGTCCCCATCCCTGGAGCTGTTGCGGTTTAGAAACCAATTCAGATCAGTGTATAGAAATAAAATAATAGAAAGTAAAATTGCATGTAATTCCAGGTTTGTCTTGAGGTCGTCAAATCGTCAGAAGGCGGTGTGGAAAATTATTAATTTCTATAGAAATAAATCGTGTGCTGCCGCTGAGACTGATTTGACTGCCGTCGACTTGAATGACTTCTTTGTGAGTGTGGCCCCAACGATTGTCGGCTGTGTGGGTCCGTTGTTGACTGCTGGCTCTGGGTTGCTTTTACCCGATGATTCTGTGGGACGCTTCGAGTTCCTGCGGGTGAGGTACGTGATGCTTTGTGGTCGGTCAGGACTTTTAGGGCCGTCGACGCTTACGGTCTCTCAACTGAGGTAATTAAAAATGTTGGGGGTCTGCTGGTGGGTCCAATAACTGATCTCATGAATCTCAGTCTGAACAGCAGTACTTTCCCTGATGTGCTTCAATTGGCCAATGTCATACCGATGTATAAAGGTGGCGATGCTTCTATATCCGATAATTACAGACCAATCTCTTTGTTGCCGGTTAACTCTAAGATTGTTGAGAGATTGCTTTCTGTGCAGATCATGGAATACCTAGAGAGCAACAATATTTTGTGTGAACAGTAGTTTGGATTTCGTTCGGGTAGGTCCGCGGAGCGTGCGGTTCTGGAGTTTTTGGATGGGATCGCGGGGTTCTTCGAGCGGGGTGAGTTTGGTGCGGCGTCCTTTGTGGATCTGACCAAGGCCTTCGATTGTGTTAATCACGAGATCCTGTTGACAAAGTTGGAGTACTATGGCTTTGGCAGCGATAGTCTTGCCCTGATGCGGTAGTACCTTTCTAATAGGTGTCAATTCGTAACATTTGTAGGGAGCAGGTCGGGGACTCTTCCATTGACGCACGGTGTGCCGCAGGGTTCGATTCTGGAACCGTTACTCTTTTTAATATATGTTAACGATCTGCCGGAGATTCTGCCATGTCGCACATTTTTATATGCTGACGATACGACTCTTCTCAGCTGTTCATCAGCATCTCGGGCCACGGTGGCGAGCGGCTTGGACTCCCTTGCGGTGGCGAGGGATTGGTTCTCGGCTAATGGTCTCCTTTTGAATCCGCTTAAGACTCTGCGAATTCTGTTCTCCCTTCGTGCTTTTGATTTTGATAATTCCCCGAGTGTTGACTTTCTGGGTGTGGCAATCGATGCACTCTTGACTTGGCGATGTCATGTCGATAAGATGGCTCGGAGACTATGCTCGTGTGTATTTGTTTTGAGGAATCTGAAACGATTGGTGTCTCAGGATGCAGCCATGGCGGCGTATTTTTCGTTGTTCCACTCTCATTTGAACTTTGTGCCATCCTTGCATGGGGTCATGCTAGTGCCGCCGACCGACTTTTTGGTTTGCAACGTAGAGCGATTCGTGTTATTATGGGGATTGGCTATAGGGTGGACTGTAGGAATGCTTTCGTGGGTTTGGGTGTCATGACGTTGCCCTCCTTGTACGTATACAGATGCCTGATCTACATGCACCGTAACCGTGGTCAGTATCAAACTAATGGTATGCATCATCACTATCCGACGAGAAGTGCTGAGAACATAAGACAACCCTATCTTAGACTGAAGAGATCTAGATTCAGTTCAAATTACTATGCTGCGAGATATTATAACGCTTTGCCTGGAGTGGCTGGGGCTTGCCTGAGTTGTCATTCAAGTCAATGATAAGGAGCTTTCTTATTAACAACCCGCTTTATAGTGCTGACGAGTTTATGGAGCTTGCTCATGATTGCGTTCCTGGGTCTGATGTTGGGACTTGATATACTGTGCCGGTGGTCTCGGTGGCTTGTTGCTGTTTGTCTGTTTTGTTTTATTTTATTGAATTGTATCATATACTTTTATATTTTTTTAACTTTGTTCTATTGAATTGTAATACCATGATTCGTGTAACAATTAATGTTGAAGACATTTAATAAAATCTATCTATCTATGTCAGTTTGAACATGTGCTTAAATAACAATTCTCTTGTTGTTTTTTTTCCTTCATAACTTTTTTAGCATTTAACGTCAGTTTTTCAGGAATTTTGACAAATGCTAGAACTAACCTATGCAGATCACTCCCGCACGGTGAAGCGCTCAAAATGTTTTTCCTGCCGATAAATCCCCGTCCTTTTTACCAAGCCAATACTAGGGAATAACAGATATCTTCGACTCTTTTCAGGACCAAAATTTTTTAAGAGTATGACTTTTTTTATCTGTTTTTGGATAACTACACATAGACCTTTTTTTATTTTTTTCTAATCTAGGTTCCTTCGGTTAATACGAGATAGAGGCGAACTTCGCTCGGAAACGATAGCTCGATCGCTCAAAACCGCTTCCACTGAAGGTCCAGCCTAAGGCTCACATATGCTATCTAGCAAGCCTTTACCTAACACACTCTCACATGCGGTCTGTCTCGCCTCAACTCTTGAGAGTATGTAGAGCAGGCATGCGTGTGCTGTAAGCGCAGTATAAGTTCGAGGGAGGGTAAAAACTAATCTACTCGCATAACAAAGCATTGCTTGTTTATCAAGTTAAAATTCTATCAAAATTTTTGCTCGTCTTGTAAAACACTCGCAATCCAAGGTTTCACTGTACTACCAGAAATCGATTTTGTTCTCATGATACAGCAATAGCTCTTAGGTTCAATAACCATAGGCAGCATACTTATCATTACATATGGTAATACCGGACATAAGAGACTCTAAAAGATAGTAATCACAAGGCGATTAGTCAAGGCTATAGGGAGGATGGTGAATTAAAGCTCTGCTCATTTCCTCCCATTTTGTGCATGTTGAGGGTTAATTTCTGTTTTACTATCAAAAGACTAGAGACACACCTGACACTTACTTTACGAAATCCTACGTTCTGTGAAATGATTGTTAATTAGCTCTCCAAATTTTTTTTCTAAGCTTTGATTTACTTATACCTGATACAGGACAGTCTGATATGTAGCGTAACTCATGAGAGAAACATTTTAAGTACAATAAAATTAACAAATTATATATTACATGTGTTACACATATTGCAGCCTAACTAAATCTAATTTAATCCTATAAGTTATTTTCACCTGTACTGCAATTCTGGAATGTGTTAGATGTCGATCGTGTTCAAAAAGATCATGAATCGTTCAAATGTTTTCCTTTGAAATGCTAGCATGAACCTCGTGTTCAAAATGCTCATGTCCTTTCTTGAATTTCTTATGCAAGGCACACATGTGCCCTTGACAGTGTTTGATCTCTGAATTGTGCAGTCATTCTTTGTAGAATTTCATATAGTCTTATGCCTTCCTGAATAGAAAATTTAATTATGATGCCTTGTGCAGTGGTTAAGTTGATCCAGAGCTCCCACTGAACTGTTCTAGTAATGGGGTAGTATATAAACATAAGCGGAATCTTCAATAACGGAAAAAATTACTTTTGTACGAAAATTACAGATAATCCACGATGTGGATAATTCACTCACAGATAATCGAGAGTTTACTGTATACTACTTCTTTTATTTCATTTTATTACCGAATGTTTGATTGTTTTATATATTTTCAGCTATATTCCTGCCAATTATTTCATGAACGCATTAGGAAAGAATGTATAGAATACGGTGAAGGACACTATGAAGAGTTCAAACAATTGGTTCCAAACAGGGAGGAATGGTACAACCATTTAAGAAAATTGTCCACTCATATGGCTGTATGTGGTGATATTGAAATTCACATTATTAGTAAAAAATACAGGTAATACATTAAATATTGTGGTAAACCAAAAGTTCATTTCTTTTTTGTATTATTTCGGTTATTCTAATTTTTGAAGTCAATGCCTTTATTTTATACCAAAGTAGGGTAGGTGGGGGCAAAGCCCCACATGGGACACAACCCCACATCCCATTTTTAATAGACCGCCATTGATTTTAGCTGGCCGCAAGAGAGCCGGTTGCTCTAGGTAATAGGTGTTGTGCTACATAAACTCACGGTGCTCGGCCTTTGGTAAGCAAAGACAATGAGGGAGGGAAGTTGGATTTTCGTACTTTTGATGTAATTTTTATGATATTTTACTTCAACAAACAAATCAACCATATTATTAGTCGATAATAGTAACCATAATCTTCAATTTGTTGGAAGATCTTTTGCTTAACTTGGTATTATTTCAATGCGAAAATTATTGTAATTGAAATACATTTTCATAATCTAACATGCTAAATAAAAGTCATTTTCATTTAGCAATAGTATATTGTGCAACTAATGCGGTAAGTTGTCGATTGCCCACGAGAGCGAAAGTTGAGCGCACGAACGAAGTGTTGCAGATATTATTTTTTATTACGAACTAGCAGACCCGTCGTTCTTCGAACGAACTTTTGGGTAAATGGTCTTTTTAAAAGGGGCGAGTGTGAAATGTACATGGAGAGAGTGGAAAATAATCGAACACATTGTTAGAATAAGAAGAATAGG
>JAWQRP010002042.1:0-16804 GCA_033557875.1 Quadriops clusia | reverse complement strand
TAATAAAAATTTCTATCTAAAACTTAAAAATGTATTTACATTGACCAACGTATCTCGACCAATATCAAAGAATCCTCCAGCTGTAAATGATAAATCTCTTTGAGCTCGCGCCATTATAATCAAAGCGATTTTTGCGTCCTTTGTCTCATGATTATACCATTGACTTTCATAAATAGCATCTGCTACCTTTGAAGCCTGAAAAAGAATACCAAACCAAATTTCATTTAATTTATTTATTTAATTGATTTAATTTACTACTTAACTGACATATATTTAAGGGCTGAGTTAAAATGTAATAGCTTACTTGAAAGGTAATTTCTGACGCCGGTATGCAGTAAACTGAGCTCATAAAAATATACGAAATGGACATCAGTGTACTCCTAATTTTTTCAGGAAGGTTTTGTTCTTCAAATAATAAGAAATACATCTCGAAAGACAGAGTCATCCCAAAAAAAACAGTCAGGAACATGAACACAGAAGAGTACACTTTTATCATTTTTTGAGTAAACCGTATGAGAAACAGGTGGTGCTGGACGCATTCGCAAATTTCTTCACTTTTGAATTTAAACTTTTGCAATTTGCAGCAAAATATTTTGAATTGAACCAGAAGGAGGGCGCACAATGAGAAGAAAGTACAATCTGAAGCTAAAACCAACAAAACAGTGTACACAGAGAAGACATCTTGAATCAATATAATGATTAAGTTGTCGTTGCTGGATATCTTCGGGATAAAAGCGTACAGAAAAAAATTCCCGTGTGTTATTACAGGGAATAAAATTACCAGAAGGAGAAAACCTCCAAATATTATTTTATACCATTTAATAAAAATTTTAATCAAGTTGCTGAAATTTAGCAATTCTTCGCGTTTACTCTCAGGCACTTCAGTAAGCGTTATACACCAAAACCACTTTGTTTCTTCTTGTAGAATGGCCATATCCTTCTTGTAGTAAAATATTGCGATCATTCTGCAGATGGCCTAAAAGCAATTATTAACTAATGTAATTAGAAAATGGGGTGCTTGCTTCTTACCTGAATGTAAACCACTTCTGCTTCAAAGATCGCTGATACTTTTTGAATGTCGAGGTACTCCCAGCAAAGGCCCACATTAACTAAACACATTAGAAGCAATGTACTCAATAATCCAAAAATAAAAATCATTTTGTTCCCAGGGGTAGATGTTTCATGAAGACCAATAAATTTTAGAATCTTTAAACTCTCATGTAAGGCACTTTCGTCCATTATTTGAAATATTTTACCTATGTGGCCGTTAGGACGATACGTTTACAGCAAATCAAGTAGATAAACTACGGAAATGCATTCTTATAAATCCCATAAATTTCCAATAGAAAATTGCTACGTAAGCTTCGATATTGAACGTAAAATTTGATGAATTTTTTATTCTTACTAATCGCAATTACATGTTCGCCGATAGAAAAGTTTTTGTAAAGAATTGTGAGAGAACCATACCTGTTTGACTATTATTTAATCTTCCTTATTAAAGTTCGTAATTTTAATATGAATTGTTGTCGAATATACATGCATAAGTTAGTTAACTATATCAACATTTTCGGACTGTTAAAACGTAAAACAATTCGTCCTATGAAGCATCACTGTTGACGAGAAACGTTGCCAAACGAACACAAATTTTCAAATTAATTTAAGAATATGCCTTTCTATATAATTAAAAAAATCATCTTGAATTTATTTAGTTTTCCTGCCTATAGACTAAATTGTTTTCTCGTTTATTGCACTGAGTTACGGAAATTATTTAAAACAAATAATAGTGAATTTGTAAATACGTTATATTTATTAAGTACAAATTGAAAATGATTCTTATGTACTAGCTACATAGTATGCAATATCGTATAAACAAGCAAACAGCAAATTTTTATCAGGTGTATACTACAAATGTGAAGTTTAAAGGCTAATTTTCTTGAAGAACTATTAATGATATATTAATTACTATCAAACACACAATATAATTTAGAGGAAATTAATACAACTTCCTCAAAAATAGTTTATGGTACCTATACCTAAAGGCATCTCAACACTAATAGATTACAATAAAGGAAAGAAGAAAAGTATGAATGAATAAGCTAGGACAGAAGAAGCAAACTTTATAGAAACAAATTATCAAGAAACCTTACGTTTCTGTAATTTTACACTTTGTATAAAACTTCACAGGATGTACGAACGATTTAGCATAAGATTTAACACTTGTGCTTTGTTTGGAGTGATTACGTTCTAGATCGTTCTAGATATTGCTCGCGAATCGAGGGATGCTGTCGTAGCTAGTTATTCATTTTCTCTTTATTTTCATAATCTAGTAGGTACTAGCATGGGTGCAATAGCGAACGGGAATATGGGGCGGAACTTTTATATTAAACAAGTTTTATTCCCCCGCTCTTCACGGAACTATTAATTGAAAATGTTTCGAAATTATAAGGGTTGCACTTACATATTGTTTAGCGGTGTTAGTACATAATATTGTAATATCTACATGCTATTGATATCCGAAAATAGTTGGTACATTTGCTTTATGTAATGTATTATAATTGTAGCAAGTATTTTCGAACAGAGATAGTACATACTAATTACGATTTTTTTAAAATTTACTTAAATATTTTTGTTCCCAATAAGGTATACTTAATTAAAAGAATTTAGTTGCGAACCTTATTTATTTTAATTTTTTCAAACGATATGTTTCATCATCAGGATATGTTATTACATGTTTGTCAATAATACTACTATTATTATTATATTTGATACTTGGTTATTTCTTCTGTAAAAAAGGTATTAAGCTCTTTGGTTCGCAACTAAATTCTTTGAATTAAATGTACCTTATTGAGAACTAAAATATTAGAATAATAATGGCTGGTGGGCCGATTTCCCGCAAATAAAAATCTACAATTATACAGAATGAATACAACAAGCATATCTTACTCAAGGCCAACAAGCTTATAAATAAATACATACTAATTTTATTGTAATGTGTAACTCTGTAAAATTTACTATCTAATAACGTATACAAATTACTAGTAGAATGGTAACTATAAATCAACCGTTGAATTAACGTTAATAAATTAACTGTGTTTAAAACGTTGTTTTCTTATGGATTTTCCACGTCGTAATTAGATTATGTTTAAAAAATACACGTAAAAGTATCCATTAAATAACGTGTTCAAATTATTAGTAGAACTTCAACTATAAATCAACCGTTGAGTTAACGTTTATTAAACAACAAATAACGAGTTTTCAACGTAAGATACGTTAATTTTACGTTAAATATACTTATTTGAAATTTTTCATTTTTCAGGTATAGGACGTATAGCACAAGGCAAGTATATGAACTACTGCAAATTATTCATCTGTATCCTATTTATACATTATGTAATTTGCCAATGGGAATTGGCCACATACGCTAAGATATTGAACGCTAAAGTTTATAAATTTTTGATGATTGCCCAACTATTTATCTTAAATTAAATATTTCCTGTAGGTACGTGCATTTTAAATAAGCTATCTACGTTGTGCTAAATCCATCTAGTTTTCGTGGAGAGTACTTGTGAAAATTTCTAAACATCTGATAACCTAAGTCTTGTTATACATTAATCCTAAATTATCCGCTATTTTCATGAAAAGTTTTTAGTTTTGCGAAGTATGAATTGCGTGTGTTAAAAAACTGAAACGATATTCCACTTATTTAAAATAACTCAAGAAAAATTGTTCAGATGGACAAAATATACTTGCCGTAGTCAACATATCTCGACCAATATCAAAAAATCCTTCTGCAGTAAATGACAAACATTTTTCAGCTCGCATCATAATAATCATAGCAATCAGGAATAAAAATTGAGATGAGTATATCCTCCTTATTTTTTGGGCCAATTTGATGAGGAAGAGGTGGTGCTGGACGCATTTGTGAATGTTTTCTTTCGTGAATGACAACTTTTCCAATTTGATGCATAAAATTTTAAATTGGACTGCAAGGAGAACGCATAGCGAGAGAAAGGTACAATCTGATCCCAAAACCAACAAAACAGAGAACACCGCAAAGATATTTTGAACTATTTGAATGCTTAAGTTGGTGATCCAGAAACTGTTCGAGGCAAACGTGTAAAAAAAGGAACGTTGTGTTACAAAAGGGAACAAAACCTTAAAACCTAGATTAACCGCCAAAATTGTTCTGTAGCATTTCATAACCACTGAACTCAAACGAACAAAATTGCACAATTCTCTGCGTATTTTTTTTGGAGAACCTCAACAAGTCCCATGCTCCAAAAGCTCTTCGTTTCTTCCTGAAGTATGGTTAAATCTCTCTTGTAGTAAAGTAGAATTAATGTTCTACAGAAAGACTGAAAAAAAATTTTAAGTAATGTTAACAAAAAGAAGGGGCATTGGATTTTACTTGAAAGATAATCGCTTGAGATTCAAAGACAGCTGATAATATTTGAAGGTCATGATTCTCCTGGTAAAGGCCCAAATTGGCCAAACAGAACAGAATTGAAGCACTTAGTAATCCTAAAATTTCAATCATTATGTTAAAAATTGTGGATGTTTCATGAAAGTCTAAAAATTTGAGCATCTTTATACTCTCTCCTAAAGCAGATTCATCTTTCAAATAGTTTTACTTTTTTGAGGGATAGGACTTAGAACACAAGACAAGTAAGTATGTGAACTACTGCAATTTATTCATCTGTGTCTTTCTATTTATACATCATGAAAGTTGCCAATAGAAATCGGCCACATATGCTAAAATATTGAACGCTAAAGCTAATAAATTTTTTATTTTAGATTGTTAACCTATATACTATTTGCTAGCATTCGAATATAATTTTCTCTAACTGATTATGTTTTCGTATTACTACAATAAATGGTTCAGGTGTAATAATAGAAGCGAAACTATGCCGTTACATTAATTAATATTTTACTCCTAAATTATCCTTTATTTTCCTGAAGAGTCTTCAAGATAGCGAAGTGCAAAATATATGAAGATCAATAAATTTGAGAATCTTTAAAACCTCACTTAAGGCACTTTCATCCATTATTTGAAATATTTTAACTATTTGACAGTTAGAACGATACGTGTAGAGCAAGTCAAGTAGTAAACTACTTGTAAATCCAATAAGTTGCCAATAGACACCTGCCATATGAGCTTCAGTATGAGCACTAAAGTTGACGAATATTTTATAGTTACTTATCTAGTTATCACAATTACATGTTCACCGATAGAAAAGTTTCTAAATACGACGATGTTGCAGGTCTTTTAATTATTCAAGGTTTATTATTATTAGTTCTAAGAAAAAGAGCAATTTTATTAACAGACAAATGAGACTTTTACAATAAGGGGCGATTATACTTGAACTCGAAATTATAAATTCAGAGTCGTTTCATGTGTCCAAGTAACTAGTTACTAAATATTCAATATAAACAAGCAGACTATCATATTACTTATCAATAATGAATACTTTAACACTGCAAAATTATTTAAGCCTTTATTTTCTTGAAGTGCCCTTAAAATTGTAAAATAGAAGAATCCTCTCTTAAAAATCTTACGAAAGAAATTTTTAATAATTTTGGAGTTTTGTCCAAGTGTTTTTAATAACCCAAAAATGGCAATCATTTTGTTGCTATGTTAATATGGTAACATACAATGTGAAAACCAATTATTTAAAGAGCTTTACAAACTCATAGTCGGGAATACAAGTATTTATGTTTCATACATACTTCTCACTTCAATAATTAAGTCCTATAAGATGTTTTACATATTATTTCCCTTATTTTGGGACCACAAAGGCATTTAATTGATTGATTTACATAACTTTCTCTAATTATCTAATGGAATAGGGAACACAAAATTTGTCGGAGATCCCCAGCAAATGTACTCAACACAAAATTTCTTCATTTGCTTCATAATGTTATAAAATTTGATCAGAGTAACAAAGTAAGTCATAAATATTTGCAACGTTTTAGAAAATTCGGTTAGAAAGACTAAATTTTTAAATTGAAAACTCACAATCCAAAATTTCTACAATTATGAGATTAGTTTAACTCAACCTCATTTGACCTTCTTTACATGTTAAAATACAAAAGTCCGTGCATGTTCAACCAATAATAGAAAATGTTACTTTTTCGCTCTCGCTTGTGAGAACAAATCGTTACCTACTCCACTCCAGTGTTAAAAAATTAATATTTTAATCCTTTACCTCATGGTTATACATTATTTTCGTGAAGGGTCTTCAAGATGGTGAAATATGAAAAGCATGTCTTGAAAATCTGCAACAATAGAATTTGAGAAAACCACATGAAAGTTTATGCATCTTAATAAAAATTGCTATCTAAAACTTAAAAATGTATTTACATTAACCAACGTATTTCGACCAATATTAAAGAATCCTCCAGCTGTAAATGATAAATCTCTTTGAGCTCGCGCCATTATAATCAAAGCGATTTTTACGTCCTTTGTCTCATGATTATACCATTGACTTTCATAAATGAAATGCTACCTTTGAAGCCTGGAAAAGAATACCAAACCAAATTTAATTTAATTTATTTATTTAATTGATTTAATTTACTACTTAACTGACATATATTTAAGGACTGAGTTAAAATGTAATAACTTACTTGAATGGTAATTTCTGACGCCGGTATGCAGTAAATTGAGCTCATAAAAATATACGAAATGCACATCATTGTATTTCTAATTTGTTGAAGAAGGTTTTGTTCTTCAAATAATAAGAAATACATCTCGAAAGACAGGGTCATACCAAAAAAACAGCCTGGAACATGAACACAAAAGAGTACATCTTCCTCATTTTTTGAGAAAACCGTATGAGAAAGAGGTGGTGCTGGACGCATTCGCAAATTTCTTGAATTTTAAGTTTTGCAATTTGCAGCAGAATATTTTGAATTGAACAAGAAGGAGGGCGCACAATGAGAAGAAAGTACAATCTGAAGCTAAAACCAACAAAACAGTGTACACAGAGAAGACATCTTGAACCAATATGATGATTAAGTTGTCGTTGCTGGATATGTTCGGGATAAAAGCGTAAAAAAAAAGATTCCCGTGTGTTATTACAGGGAATAAAATTGCCAGAAGGAGCAAACCTCCCAGAAAGATTTTATACCATTCAATAAAAATTTTAGTTAAGTGGCTAAAATTTATCAATTCTTTGCGTTTACTCTCAGGCACTTCAGTAAGCGTTATAGACCAAAACCACTTTGTTTCTTCTTGTAGAATGGCCATATCCTTCTTGTAGTAAAATAGTACGATGATTCTAGAGATGGCCTAAAAGCAATTATTAACTAATGTAATTGGAAAATGGGGTGCTTGCTTCTTACCTGAACGGAATTCACTTCTGTTTAAAAGATCGCTGATACTTTTTGAATGTCGAGGTACTCCCGGCAAAGGCCCACATTAACCAAACAAATTAGAAGCGATGAACTTAACAATCAAAAAAAAACAAATCATTTTGTTCCCAGGGGTAGATGTTTCATGAAGACCAATAAATTTGAGAATCTTTCAACTCTCACGTAAGGCACTTTCATCCATTATTTGAAATATTTTACCTATGTGGCCGTTAGGACTATCCGTTTACAGCAAATCAAGTAGATAAACTACGGAAATGCATTATTATAAATCCAATAAATTACCAATAGAAAATAAGCTTCGATATTGAACGCTAAATTTAATGAATTTTTTATTCTTACGTATTTAGTCATCGCAATTACATGTTCGTCGATAGAAAAGTTTTTGTAAAGAATTGTGAGAAAACCATACCTGTTTGATTACTATTAAACCTTCCTTACTAAAGTTCGTAATTTTAATTAGAATTGTTGTCGAATATAGATGCATAAGTTAGTTAATTATATCAGCATTTTCGGACTGTTAAAACGTAAAACAATTTGTCCTATGAAGCATCACTGATGACGAGAAACGTTGCCAAACGAACACAAATTTTCAAATTAATTTAAGAAAATGCCTTTTTATATAATTAAAAAAATCATCTTAAATTTATTTAGTTTTGCTTGCTTTAGACTAAAATTTTTTCTCGTTTATTGCACTGAGTTACGGAAATTATTTAAAACAAATAATACTTATAGTGAATTTGTAAATACGTTATATTTATTAAGTACAAATTGAAAATGATTCTTATATACTAGCTACATAGTATGCAATATCGTATAAACAAGCAAATAGCAAATTTTTATCAGCTGTTTACTACAAATGTGAAGTTTAAAGCCTAATTTTCTTGAAGTGTCCTTAAGATCGTAAAATATGTAAATCCTCTCTTAAAAATCTAAAACACAGCAATTCAGTTCAAAATCACTTAAATAATGAATAATATATTATACTGGGAGGTCAATATATTGCAGACTTATCATTTCATATTGTACTAGACAATCTTACATCTGTTAAGGTATCTCGACGTATTTCAAAGACTCCCCCAGCTGTTAAAGACAAATTTCTTCGACCTTGCATAGTGATAATCAAAACTACTTTTGACTACTTTGGATCACAATTAAACCAATTACTTTCATAAACAGCATTAGGTAGTTTTGAAATCTATCAAACATTTATGTTATGTTAGTTATTGATATTTTAGTAAATGTTAATCAATAAAAATAATGATAATTAAATTTTGACTTACTTGAACAAAATACCGTAGGCACAGAAGATATTTTGAGCCAGTTTGACGGTTAAGTCGTTTATGAACAATCTGTTTGGAACAAACGTCTTAAGAAAAGAGAATAAAACTAAGAGAACAAAATTGACCTCCAGGATGATGTTGTAGCATTTTATAAATACTTAAGTCAAAGGAAGAAAATTATGCAATTCTTTACCTTCTCTTTGGGACACCTCTACAAGCTCTACGCTCAAAAATTTTTTTGTTTGTTCCTGTAGGATGATTATATTGTTCTTGTAATAAACATGTGTGTACATTCTGCTGAGGACCTGAAAGATTCTTTTAATTATCCTAAACAGATATAGTACTACAGGTACTTACTTGAAAGACAACTACTTCGGATTCAAAAATTTTTGTCATTATATAAAAGTCGAAATTCTCCAAGTAAAGGCCCAAATTGGTTAAACAAAACATTAGTAAGGTCAGTAATAAGCCAAATAAGGCAATCATTTTTTGGCCAAGGGTAGATGTTTCATGAAGTCCCATAAATTTGAGAATTTTTAAACACTCGCTTAAGGCACTTTCAACCATTATTCGTAATATGTTTACTGTTTACGAGATAGTAAATTTGCCGATGGAAACCTTCCACATAAACTACGATATTGAACGCTAAGTTGATGAATTTTTGATTACCGTTTCTTTGATCAATGTTAACATAAAGTAAATATTAAATAACAGAAACATTTATGTAGATAACGAATATTTTTTTAATATTAATTTAATGTGTGGATAACCTATTTTTATTACTAGTAGAATTAGTAGTAGAATGTGTGTTGTTCCTGTGTATTGTTGGTTGCTTGGCTGCCGTGCTGGTTGGGGTTTCGGCCGCTGTTGGGCGTTAGGGTTGCCGCCTTGCTCTGTAGCCGGGCTATTTGAATTTAAAGATTTTATTTATAGTTTTTCTCTGGCATTTTCGTGTTGGTTTACGTTCGTCGTGTTGACCCCACTGGCTTCGATTTTTGCGCTTGCGCTCTGCGGTTTGATTTTTCACTTGTTTGGACACCGATTTTGTCCAATTTCTTGTATCTACCATTTTAATTGGTTTCTATAGATTTTAAAGTCTTTTTTGGTAGTTATGGGCTGCCTTAGCAATAGCTATCTTGTGTATTTCATTTTAACGTAAGAGAATTCACGGGTTAAAGGTAATATTTTTGTAATTTTTATATATTTTATAAAAAAAGATCTTTTATGTCAAATTTAATATGGCGGATTATTTTATAACTCGTGGCCACTTTTGTGTGTTTGCAGGCCTGAGGATGCCCTAAAATTTGGGCGAAAGCTTGCCATTTCTTAACAAAGTGAATAAATAATGAAACACCTCTAACTTGGTTTCACTTACTGAGTCTACTTAGCCCTTGATGCGATTGATTTTCAAATATTG
Source organism: Quadriops clusia (assembly GCA_033557875.1). Lineage (NCBI taxonomy): Eukaryota > Metazoa > Arthropoda > Insecta > Coleoptera > Hydrophilidae > Quadriops > Quadriops clusia. The sequence continues at coordinate 6,736 of JAWQRP010002042.1, read as the reverse complement.
TGGTTGGCTCGTTACTCCTTGTGTGCGTATAATTTACTTATTTCTCACTAATATTTAACCTAAATATGACCTATTTTTAACTTATTTCTCCTTTTGCATATGGCGCATGAGCATGCGTTCAACAGTTTACATCTTTATCAACAACCACTTTATAATATAATAAGTTCATACTTGTTTCCTGTCTTCTCCATCAAAAACAGTTTTAACGATAAAGTTCTTCAATGGTCTGTCAACAGACCTTCTTTTCACCATTACATGTATAAATTCTAACTCGACAATTACAACATTATGTTAATCCACCCTAGAACAAATTTTTACTGCGCTTCAAAATTTTCTGTGGAAGTCATAGATTCCACTTCGAAATATATCAAAGCGCCACAAAAACTAGTAGTCATAACCAAATATTAAATATTTCCAAAATAATTTTGAACCACATTTCTTAATTTGTCCAAGTTTCATTTATTGTCATCTTATTTGCAACATTAAAACTGGTAATTATAATTAATTTTGAAAAGTTGTAATTACTATAATGATTAATATTAAACATCAAACTGTGCTAGTACAAAATGGAGGACATGAATGCTCAAATTATGGATATATAAATATGGCTACACCTAATGAGTTGACCACAAAGTCTAATTTACCTTCGTTTTTGACCTATTGGTTGAATTGCCTTTATAGGTATACTCACATAACCTCAAATAATAACTGTATCAAATCATAATGAAACAAATTATTAGATGGTTCTAATTTATACTTTCAGTCTTCTATACAGTGTACCTAGCTTTCGGTCAACAAATTTGTACTGGGCATTTGTGACATCTTTACCAGCAGGAACCGACAAGTACATCTGTATAACCAAAGACTATTGAGTATATAGATCACCCACCTTACGAGAGAAAACGCAACACACTTAAGTTTGGTTTCCTATACAATTTTTAAAAAGATATTTAAACTTGTTAGGGTGGAGACGTCATTAGGCTAAACAATTTCGAACAAAAATACGATCAATATGCAGAAGTTCGGTTATTTAGCGAACGAATCGATTTATTAAACTGGTTGATAAGGCTTTAGCATTCAAGATAAATAAGTAAACGCACACAACGAATACTATAAGAGCTATAATCTCAAAGGTAAATAAATATGTCATTTTAAGAGACAGATACGCGTTCATTAAACTGCTTACTGGTTATTACGTCACCGTTCCCAGAATGAGTGCTGCCGCCTTAAGCGGCGAGAGCAGTAAACAATTTGCAAAAAGTACATTGCGTGAGACATCTATATACGTATATATAATCTTTGGTATAACGAACTTGTTGGTTGCCTATACGTGTATGCATCTAATGTGAATACAATATCTCCTAATATCCACTGCAGATATTTTGTGATTTGGTGGCCAAATATTAATTAGTGATAACCTGGAATTTAACCTGGAAGAATATTCGATTCCTCTCCGCTTTCATCGATGTTACTATTCCGATCATCTATGCTACAGCACTAACTTGTATTACATGTACCCTCACTGTATCGGAATTATTTTTATCATTTCCCTTCCTTTTTATTTTACATCAATAACTTGATGTAGGTATACCTGAATTGGTGTTTTAACATTGTTATCATTTTTTTAAAAACTACCTAACTTTTTGAATCGACAGAGGAAACATTTAGATCAGAATTCGACTATGAAGTATTATGAACTTGTTTAACTTGTAGGGTAATTGATGCAATAGGTTGAGTAGCAATTCGACCTTGCACTGTTGGAACTAAAAATTGATGAAGTTTCACTTTCAAGTATTTTCGTGCAATTAAGTTTAAATAGAGAATTATATAAGCCGTAAATTACTTATTTTTGTGACAATAATAACTTATTGGTAGTATTATGCCAGGAGTCCAGGAGTCATCAAATTGTAGATAACCAGACTATTCGAATATTTTTGAAATAATTGATAATTATAACAAAAGTTGAAAACATAGAATACCTATAAAATATAAATTATTAAAAATTGAATCAACGCTTTTATTTATGAAACAATCATATTGAACATATGCTAAGATATAACTGTTTCAATTAGACATTTAAAAGCATCTCCCACCTTGCAATCTTTATTCTACGTTTTCGCATGGCGCACTGAAGCATTTTCAATAAGAACCTGACTAGTATGTAGAACATTCTGCAAGCTGCAATTCTTTGGATATATTAGAAGGAATTGAATGGTTGGATTGGTAGCAACCAGTTGGCAGTTGTCGCGGATAATCAAAACTAGTTTCCATAAAGCTAGTGTTGGCACCCTGAGCTCGAGAAGTATTTGATTCTGTCAAACTCAGTCTGTCGCGAAAATATGAGGTCAGGTGTGAAATTTTCAAACAGTTGACGTGCCTCGCGCCAGGTAATTGCACCCTATTTATGTCAACACTGCAGTGGCGCCCTGATACGGAGAAAAAAATATAGGGAAATATTTTATCTGGTTTGCCCCCGAATATAGGTAGTATTTAAATCGTAAATTAGAAACATCCGGTGCAGGCACGATCGACTTGTGGGCACGTGCGAGGCTATTGTAATTAGATCAGAGAGCCAATTAAAAATTACCCAGCCATTCGGAAGTAACAAAAATTTCCAAGCGATAATGGGAATTATTAATAAGGGCCCTGCATAATGTATGGTTTAATCAAAATATAAATTGGTTGCGATTTCGACGCAGAGTATATAAGTGCTGCGAAGGGTGTAATTGGCCCTTTGTAATTGTTGTGCGGTCGGGTTACATATGAGGAATAATTCACCCCATCCGCGAAAACCACTGCTTTTAATGCTTATACCCTGTTGCTGGCGCTGCTGCTACAACGCCGTATAACGAGATTGCCTGAATTCAGATTCGGCCTTTCGTTTAATTATGCCTACCAGGCTAAAGCAAATCGTATTTCAGCGACTTTCCTTTGTGAAATTTTTAATGTTTAGCCATTCTTTTATACTTTAAATAGAAGAAGTCAAAATAATGACAGAACTTGAGTTCGCTTAAAAAATAGAACTGCATCTGCATATGTATTCAATAAAACATATTCATTTCGTTCGCCCATGAAGAACTTGCATGATGAAGTTAGTTTAAATGAAATTCACAAATGTACCTTTTATTGAAACGAATGGTGCACAGTTTTAAATTTCCCAAATCTAATCAAATCCCACGAGCAGGGCGACAATCCCGAAATGACGCCATAAACAGCAAAGCAGTTAATTAGAAATCCGCCAGACACCAGCCTCCAATATATGCCACACTCAAATTAAACCCAACTAATTGTTTTTCCCGGGTTCACCGAGGGCCGGATTTTTTTCGGGGCCTTATACCCAGAAACTCATTTTATTATAATTAAAAAAACCTGCTTTGACGGAATTATCGCACACGGCCGACCACACTAATTTTTGGTGGAAAACCGCAAACTCAATACAAACGAAACATATACATATTATAAATGCATAATAACTTCCTATTTTTAATTTTCGAATTAACAATGCAATTGTGAGGAAAATCGAAGTGGGCGATTTCGGGAAAGGGGATCGAATTGCCGCAATAATGCCGCGTACAAAGTGGAGGATTAGATCGTTCAATTAGAGCCCTTTCATTGTTCAAAACACCGTTCATACGAAAGTAATGGTTGTAATTTTTAATTTTCAGCATCAGGCCGAAGGCAGCATCCCAGCTATCTCCCCGGTTGTTCCGCAACATTCGTCCGAACGGAAGAAGGATTGGGTAAGTGAGCAGACGCTATTTTCGCAGATTAAAACCGTGATAACGACCTAAAACGATCATTAAACTGAAAGATGGCCGGGCCCTTCTCCCCAATCCCATCTCTCATATTACCATAATGAAATTTCCTGCCTGAATTTGAATAAAAGTAAAATTGGTCTTCAGTTTGTTTAGGCAATGGCTTGAAAGGCACTATGTATTTTTAAGCACTACGCAGAGAACGACTTTAATTACATTCTCATTATTCCTAAAGCGGTGCGGCGACAGCATAAAAGCAATAATTTGATCTGGTGTATGTATGGTTGCATAACTTTGCGGTTAGATATAGGTGTAATAAGAAAGAAATTGCAGAGAAAGTATGGTCATTTGCACATAAAATGCGATTAGCGATAACTGATTCTAATAATAATTTTGTTGTTTGGGATGATATAAAAACCTATAGCCCTGCTATTCGATTTATTTTGAAGAGCACTTACAGTTTCGGCTCTTTTACACAACCCTTCACCAGGTGCTTTAGCTGTAGATAAATATTGTTGTTGTAGAAAATTCGTATTTAAAGAGCAAATGACTGTACAAGGTGCCATAAATCACTTCATAATTTTAATCATCTGAACAATTTTTGAACAAAGTTAAATGTTGTGGTTGAGCAGAAATAATTTTTCTCACAACTGAAACTAAGTGTCCGATTCAAAAATTTCACAGCAGTATGTCAATTTTCGTACTACCTATAAATCGTTGATCAGACATACACCTACCACCTACGTGGTCCATCAATGTAAATAACGTTCTGGCATTCTGCCGCACGTGAATGATTTATTTCTATTAGTAATCACAAGCCATCAGGCTCCCGCAAATCACAGACACGCCGGCCATCATTGGCCTAATAACCCTAAATGAAAAAAATCTGCCCGACCCAAATTAACCCAGCACACACGACCCCGTACGGGCAGCTTGACCTGACGGTCCTAATCAGTATTTATGGTGTCTGTAGTTGCGTTAACATAAATCCACTCAGGCAATATTGGCAGGTGTCGGAGGATCCCAGCAGGCCGGTCTTAATTAGCGGTCGCAAGTTCATTATTCAGCGGCACCGCGGCGCTGGCCGCCGTCGCTTTGTCCTGCGACCCCTGTCGATTGGTGTGAAATATTTATAGGCCACTTCGTACCGCCGCCGCTGCCGCTGCCAACTGCCAGCGTTGGTCTGCTTTTGCTTCGCCGACCTCTGGAGCTTCGGTGTTTTCTGCACGAGCTTCGGCCCCACTGAAGCACTCAATTGATGTATTGCCACGGATTCGCGTTGTTCTTTAATTTACGACGCTCCGCTGGGTCAGGTTAACCAGGAACGGTTTTCATTCGCACGTTTGCTGGAACGATAGCGATGCGACGTTAAACAGTTCAGATTCACCTCCGCAACTGCTCTGGGGGAGGGAATTGTTCTTTGATTGGAAGTGAATGCTTCACTTTCCGCCTATTTGTCATAAGTACTAAATCATTCTGATAACTGTTTCTGCAACGTTTGTCGAATTGTGAAAGTGAAGGGAAGCTTTTGTATTCTCAATATTGGGGATGAAATAGAATGCTTATGACGACTTGCTAATAGCTATTAATTAAACTCCAGGATACATACTTTTTTTTCTTTCCCGAAACAGTTTGTTCACAATTAGCTTTTTGAAAATTGTATTGAGATCAGGGAAGATTGAGCTGCTCTGTGATTATTTCCCGAAATTCGGAACTATTTTTTCAAATACATATTACTTCTTTCAATGAACAGTTTTGGAGGTATCGCTGCATCACCATGTTGTATACGGAACATGGAGGGTTAACAACGACTCTCGTCGTTATAAATATAGTAGAACATTATTTTTCAGGGATACCTGCCGTCTTCTGCATATTTAACAATACATTTTGCAAAATATTAATCCCACCATTTAGTTATTACCTATCTGTTTTCTTCATATTGATCCCAATGTTTTGTTTATTCATAAGATAGCTATTTTTAATACTTCATCTATTCAATTTATAGTATAAGAACTTAGCAATCATCTAGTCAAAATAAAAATAAGAAATTAAAACTGAAAATAAAGAAATATAAATTAAAATTTGTTTTCTCTTTAATTATTGAGTCGTAGGTCTTGCACACTTCGCTCGCAAGCGCTCGTGCCTACGGCGCTCGTTTTTGTTAATCTCAACTGAAGTTACTAAAATTTATGATATGTTTTTATAAGATAGCTATTTTTAATATCTTATCTATTCACTTTATATTCTAACAGTGTTATTCATAAACGAAGACTAACGTAGGTCTAGTTAGTAGTTTAAACGTATTTTATGAATAATACAGATACAGTTTTATTCAAAAACAATGCTTAAATCTTGTTCAAACCGCGTTGTACGAAATCTCGGTCATCCGCGTAAATACTAAATTTTGAGGTTATAATTCTTTTGACAACTACTTATGACAGTTTAACTAGACCTACGTTAGTCTTCGATTATGAATAACACTGTAAGGATTTAGGAATAATTCGCCCAAATATAAATACAAAATTATAAATGAAAATAAAATATAAATCAAAATTTGATACTCTTTGATTATTGAGTCGTCGGTCTTGCTAGCTTCGGTCGTAAGCGCTCGTACCTTCGACGCTCGTTTTTAATGATCTCAACTGGTGCGGCTAAAATTTAAAAAATGTTTTCATAAGATAGCTTTTTTAAATACTGCATCTATTCATTTTACAATTTTCCCTTAATTTTCTTGTTAATTCTAGCCTCCCTTTTTTTACTTTCTCGCAGAGAAAGTATAGTGAACATGCGGAAAAAAATTTTTGAGATTTTGATGATTCTTGACGTTTTGAGCGATTTTGAGTCGATTTGGCCCTTTTTTGCTTTTTTGTCTGTCTGTGTGCCTGTGTGTCTGTGTGTCTGTGTGTGTGTGTGTGTGTAAACACGATAACTCAAAAACGACTTGAGCTAGATCGATGAAATTTGGTATGTAGTCATTTGAG
>JAWQRP010002041.1:0-16810 GCA_033557875.1 Quadriops clusia | reverse complement strand
TTATTTGTTTTTAAATTGTTTTATTTGTTTTTAAATTGTTTTATTTGTTTTTAAACTTTTTTTTTGTTTTTAAACGTTTTTTTTTGTTTTTAAAGGTTTTTTTTTTGTTTTTAAATTGATTTATTTGTTTTTAAATTATTGTATTTGTTTTTAAATTGTTTTATTTGTTTTTAAATTGTTTGATTTGTTTTTAAATTGTTTTATTTGTTTCTAAATTGTTTTAATTGTTTTAAATTGTTTTATTTGCTTCACATTTTTTATTTGTTTTAAATTATTGTATTTGTTTTAAATTATTGTATTTGTTTTAAATTATTGTATTTGTCTTAAATTATTGTATTTGTTTTAAATTATTGTATTTGCTTTTAAATTGCTTTATTTGTTTTTAAATTGATTTATTTGTTTTTAAATAGTTTTATTTGTTTTAAATAGTTTTATTTGTTTTCAATTGCTTTATTTGTTTTCAATTGCTTTATTTGTTTTCAATTGTTTTATTTGTTTTAAATTGTTTTATTTGTTTTCAATTGCTTTATTTGTTTTAAATTGTTTTATTTGTTTTCAATTGCTTTATTTGTTTTCAATTGTTTTATTTGTTTTTAAATTGTTTGATTTGATTCAAATTATTGTATTTGTTTTTACATTGTTTGGTTTGTTTTAAATGATTGTATTTGTTTTTAAATTGCTTTATTTATTTTAAATTGTTTTATTTATTTAAACAATTCTTTACATTTTTTTTTCTTTTTTTTTCAGAAAACTGCATTATGCTCAACTACACCCAGGCCAACTAGTTTTTGAATGTAAATTGTGTGGCAAGACGTTTTTTAGCAAATCGGGTCTTCACAGGCACACTAAGATCCACGAGCATTCTATGAATCGATGTGAATACTGCGGAAAGGAATTTGTGGTATGTACTCTTATTTATACATATTTAATACATATATATATAATATATATATTAATAGAACAATAAAATATTAATATAAGAATAAAATATTAAGATAGCAATAAAATATTAATATAAGAATAAAATATTAAGATAGTAATAAAATATTAATATAATAACAAAATATTAATATAATAATAAAATACTAATATAATAATAATAATATAATACCTATCGATATTATAATAATAATAATAATGAATATTTGTTAATTTAATAAATAAACAGTGATAATTTATCTTTTATCTACGTATAGATATTATTATTATTATTGTTGTTTTAATATGTAACGTAGAATAAGAATTTCATGTTGTATTTGTAATCTGGATGTGACTAGTATTGCATAAAGCTCACGTTTCTAATTATTTTTTCCGCAAATCCGTTCGAATGATTAGAAATTCTTTTTTTCTTATATGTTGTAATGATTATGAAAGTTTTGATGAAAGTGATGATGAAATATATAAAAGCGGATAGTTTAGAATCACTAATGATTATGTTAATCGTTTTGAACCTAAAACCCTATATAATACTTTTATTACTAGTTCTAATAATTTGGATATTTTTTATTATTATATTATTATATTATTATTATATTATTATTATTATTATATTATTATTAAAATATTATTAAATTATATTATTATTATAATATTATTAAATTATTGTTATATTATTATTATATTATTGTTATTATATTATTATTATTATATTAGTTCTAATGATTTGGAACTTTTTTTATTTGTCCTAATGATTAGGTTTTTTTCATTTATTTTGGCCGGATTAGTTATGATGAAAGTGATGATGACGTTTTCATAGTACATTAACTACGTATAGTAAACTTTGAGACGGATGCTATAAAAAAATTTAAAAATAATTAAATTTAAGCGAGCAAGTTTAAAATCCCAATAATTTTTTAAGTTTATGCAATATTTTTAATTTAATATTTATGATAATAATAATATTAATGAAAATAAACTGAATATTATTAAAATGATTAAAATTGTAGTAAAATAAACAAAATACTGAAATTAATAAACGAGTAAAATGAATAAAATATTATAAATGATAAAATATTATAAATGATAAAATATTATAAATGATAAAATAATAAATTGATATAATATTAAAATGATAAAATTATAAAATGATAAAATATTAAAATGATAAAATATTATAAATGATAAAATATTATAAATGATAAAATATTATAAATGATAAAATATTATAAATGATAAAATATTATAAATGATAAAATATTAAAATGATAAAATAGTATAAATGATAAAATATTATAAATGATAAAATATTATAAATGATAAAATATTATAAATGATAAAATATTATAAATGATAAAATATTATAAATGATAAAATATTAAAATGATAAAATATTAAAATGCTAAAATTTTAAAATGATAAAATATTAAAATGATAAAATATTGTAAATAATAAAATATTATAATGAATAAAATTAAATAAATTTAATAAATGTAAACTTATTTAGAAGGAAAATAATAAAAATATAAACCCTGTACAAATGCAATATATCTCCTAAATTATACAATAAGAATAATAATATATGTAATAATAATATATGTAATAATAATAATAATAATATGTTAGTAAGATAGGATTTATTTTCTCGGCAGAGCCGAGACTCCTTCAAGGAGCACATTCTAATACACATCGGCCCCAAGCATCAGTGTCCTTATTGCCCGAAGGCTTTCACTCAAAAATCCAACTTGAGGCGACATATCCGACTGCATACAGGGGTTAAACCTTATAGTTGCCCCCATTGCCCCAAAAAGTTCAGCGATAAGGGAGCATGCAAGTCTCATATCCTGGTGCACACTCGAGAGGAAGAATGCCATTGTCGAGTTTGCGGGAAAAAATTCTCAAAGACGCAGAAGTTGAAGTACCACATGAAGTTGCATACTGGTGTAGGTAAGCAAATCTATTGACAAATGACAACTGACAAATAACAACTGACAAATGACAACTCACAAATGACAACTCACAAATGACAACTGACAAATGACAACTGACAACTGACAAATGACAACTGACAAATGACTGCTGACAAATGACAAGAGACAAATGACAGCTGTCAAGACATGGTGACAGTTGACAAGCAACAACATCTAACAACAAAAATTTATTAACCATACTTTAATTCCAGGTTTATACGACTGTGATTTGTGTGGGAAACAATTTACAACAACTTACCGGTTAAGGGACCATAGAGCTTTGCACGATCAAGGCACTCAGTATATGTGCGAATGTGGCAAGTCTTTCACCAAAGAGAAATATTTAGAAAGACACACGGCGGCTATGCACAAGACTGAAATGACGACAAAGGTCGTGCCAAAGCCGTATAAGGTTCGTCTTTCATTGTTACCTCGTTTATGGTCTCTACTACTTTTCCTCATTTATTTTCTCTATCTTTTTATTTTATTCTGTTTTACATTTTCTTTTCAATTTCAGTGTACTTTGTGTCACAATTGGTACACTACACGACCGTCCGTAAACAAACACTTAAAAAAATTGCATGGCGTCTTACCAGATGACATGAAGAAGTATATAGAAGTTGAGAAGGAAGAGATGAAGAATTTGGTGAAGCCAAAGGTAGCCATACGAATTTGCGAAGGAGAAGAAAATCAAGAAGAAAGGGAAAACGAAAGAGAACAAGAAAGGGAAGAAAAAGAAACAGAACAAGAAAGGGAAGAAAAAGAAAGAGAACAAGAAAGGGGAGAAAAAGAAAGAGAAGAAACGGAACAAGAAAAAGAAAGAGAAGAAACGGAAGAAAAAAAAGAAAGTAAAGAAGAGATAATAGAAGTACAAGAAAAAACGAAACCCGCCATAGTTTCAACAATTGAAAGCAATCAAAAGAGGAAACGCAAGGACTTCAACCCGAAGAAATATAAAGCAATATAGAAAAAAACCAATTTCCTTTCCGAAATTCCCTTGTTGATGTCTCCAGTAAATATCTCGGTAAATATCCTTTTCTTAATACCTCCTCTTGCCTAAAGCCAAAAACTTACCTCCGAATATAAGCAACTGAACAACTAGAAGCTTAGTTTAGCAAAACTTTTAACTTTAACGTACCGACCAATTTTAACCTAGATGTTGATGAAACAATTGTAGTATACAAAAAAAAGATATTTAATTATTCTAGTCAGTAGTGAAGAAGACACTATGATTAAATTTACAATATATAAATAAAATACCAAATATGCTACTATTAACTTATTAATAACATATCAGCCTATCAACTAATCAGTACGTTGTCCCCGCCAGTTTCATGCATATTCATATGCACACCAAGTTCGTCCTTAGTTTCAAACACTTCATTGCAATGAGGACAAGCGATCCTCCTCGGCTTCTTCACCAAATCTTTTCGACTTATCCCGTGTTTGTTCTGCTTGTGCCGATCGAGATGGTGCTTCCGATTGTAGTCCAAATTGCACAAGTCGCACTTGTACCCTCGAGTGTTCGCGTGCCGCTTCACGTGAACGTTGAGCTCTCCGAGGGAATAGCACTTGACTTTACACAAATGACAGGCGAAGTCTTTCGTCCCCGTGTGCCGCTTCATATGAAATTTAAGTCGACTATTGCTGACGCAAGGTTGTCCGCAGATCTCGCAAACGTGCTTGCGTTTGTTTACAGGAGTATGGACGATCTGCTTGTGCGAATGCAAGGTGCTGGATGTGTTAAAGCTAGATTCGCACAATTCGCATTTGTACGTTCGTCGGTTCTCGTGGCTTTGGATGTGGGTATTCAGCTGCGAGGACTGGAAGAAGGTTTTTCCGCAGGTGGCGCAAACGTAGTTCTTTTCACCAGTGTGGTGGCTAATGTGCCGCTCGAGGATCTCCCGATTGCGGAACTTCTCCCCGCAGTGGTCACAAGTGAAGTTGTTCGACAGCGGGTGGACTCGTTTCACATGCAATCGTAATATGTCGATTCTCGTGAACGTATTGTTGCATATCCGACACTTCTTCTCGTGCGTCTCCGGCCAGTAGCTGTACTTCTTAACGAACTCGATTCTGTTCCCCTTAGTCGGATTCGCCTCCGATTTTTCTTTTTCAAGTTGTTCTTTTCCAAATTTTTGTTTTACAAGTTTTTCTTTTCCAAATTTTTGTTTTCCAAGTTTTTCTTTCCTAAGTTCTTCCGTTTTCCGAACAACATCCGCCCGTAATTCACTTTTCGGCTTCACCTTCTTTTTCTGTTTCCTCTTCGTTTCTTCATCTTTACTCCACGATTGGTCACTCGTATAATCGCTTATCACATCTTCCGAATCCTCACCTGAATCGCAAAAGCTTAAAGAGTCCGAATCAAATCTCGGTAAGTCCAACTCGATTTCTCGTACGATGGTAGACGGTCCACTTCGCACATTTGTTTGTCCGCTCTCGGAATCTGGCTCGCTTTTAAACTGAATTTGTTGGGGGGCAACTTCGCACTTTATTTGTTCGGGAAAGCTCTCTTTCGTCATCTCCACTTTTACTCCGCGCTCTCGCTTTAAGTGGACTTCTTCGGATTGCAGACATTTCCTCTTGAAGGCCACCGCTTGCTGAAGGTCGTCTTTGCATTCGACACACACTGAGATCGGATGACTTGTCAGCCAGGTCTAAAGTTTGTTTAGAATTACATTCATATTTATAATTATATGCATATTTATAATTATATTCATATTTATAATTATGTTCATATTTATAATTAAATTCATATTTATAAATTAATTAACATATACTTAGTATTTATTTAAATTACATTTTTATAATAATGTTTCTTAAATTAAACTTACTAATTCACTAATGAGGTACTGCAGCATTTGCACGTCTTCCCCGCCCAAAATCTCTACACGGAAATCATGATTGCTTTGAAAACAAATGAAACAACTGTCGCCTCTATCATCCATCTCAGGAAATTTCTCTGAGCACTAGATCGACATTACTAATATTAAACTCGTAATATTAAACAATGTCAAAACTTAAAGGTTATAGGCTCCATAAAGAAGGGAAGTTGGCTGCACATACATTACAGCTATACATCTATCCAACCCAATTTATTTTTATGCAAAAACAATTCATTCCCATTAAAGATAATTTTAAATAAAAACGTTAAGTTCATTTTAGATAAAAAGGTTAAGTTCATTTTAGTTAAAAAGGTTAAATTCATTTTAGTTAAAAATGTCAAGTTCATTTTAGTTAAAAATGTCAAGTTCATTTTAGTTAAAAATGTCAAGTTCATTTTAGTTAAAAAGGTTAACTTAATTTTCGTCAACATTACAAACAAAAGGTTTCTCCTCAGCATGAGACCGCAAATGAACCTTCAGATTACTCTGCTGCGAATACGACTTATCGCAAAAAGCGCAAGCGAACCGCTTCTCCCCGGTATGTATCCGCAGGTGATCGTTCAAATGCGCGCTCTGCCTGAATGTCTTCATGCAAATCTCGCACGAATAAGGTTTCTCCCCCGTATGCACCCGCAGGTGCGTCCTTAATCCCCCTCTCTTCGCATACGACTTCTTGCAAATTATGCAAGAAAACGGTTTCTCGCCAGCGTGGGTCCTCAAATGCTCCGTCAGGGTACCACTATGCGAGTATGACTTCTTGCAAACGGTGCAAGAGTACGGTTTCTCACCTGTATGGGTACGCGCGTGGGTCGTCAGTCTATCATTGGTCGAAAACGACATCCCACAAACAGCGCAGGCGAACGGTTTATCCCCCGTATGCGTGCTCTCGTGCTTCCTCAGAGAACTGCTGTACAAATACGCTTTGTTGCAAACGGCGCAAGAGTAACGCTTTTCACCAGTATGCGTCCTCATGTGCGTCTTCAATCGGCTGCTAGTCGAGAACGTCTTCTCACAAAGCGCGCACGAGAAGGGTAATTCGCCTGAATGCGTGAGCAAGTGCGCCTGCAAGCTAGTCCTCTTCGAATAAGTTTTCTTGCAAATGCTGCACAAGAACCGGTTTTCCTCGGTGTGGATCCGCTGGTGAACGTTCAAAGCTTGAAGAGACGAACAAATTTTGTTGCAAATATTGCAAATTTCGTAAGTAGTGCAAATTTGATCAATAGTGCAAATTGGATCAATAGTGCACATTGGATCAATATTGCAAATTGGATCAATATTGCAAATTGGATCAATATTGCAAATTGGATTAATAGTGCAAATTGGATCAATATTGCAAATTGGATCAATATTGCAAATTGGATTAATATTGCAAATTGGATTAATAGTGCAAATTTGCGGAGTAGAGTCGTTGGAAGATGAGGAATTTATACCTGTGGCATTAACTAGTGAAGACGCCGCTTGTTTTAAGTCTGCTTCATGAGTTAACGCGACGTGTATACGCTGCTTTTCTTCATCCTGGAAAGCTTCTTGGCAAATTGAACAGGAAAATTGGAAATTTACATCTTTTTCTGATACGGATTCCGCGGTTATCGTCTCATTCACTTCATCTTCTTCTTCGGCCTCTTTTAATTCTTCTTTGATTTCTTCCATATTTTCTTGATCTTCAGGCGTAATTTCTGTATTCATTGCAAAGCCTTGTACTTCCCCGGCCATTACTAACAATATGTAAACAAGACAAGATAAGATAATGGTGACACAAATAGTTTATAATTTTGTAGGCAGTGAAGTTAGCTTTGGTTTCTTTTGTTTTAGCATTGAGAGAAACAATCTTGCAAGAAAGTATACCTACGGATGGATTATTCGCTTACGATCAATATAATAATTATTTTTTATTTAAAATAATTGATTATTGTTTATTTATAATAATTAATTATTGTTTATTTATAATAGTTAATTATTTTTTATTCATAATAATTCATTATTGTTTATTATTTTTATTTATAATAAATAATTATTGTTTATTTATAATAAATAATTAGTTTTTATTTAAAATAATTAATTATTTTTAATTTTTAATAATTAATTATTGTTTATTTATAATGATTAATTATTGTTTATTTATAATGATTAATTATTGTTTATTTATAAAGATTAATTATTGTTTATTTATAATGATTAATTATTGTTTATTAATAATGATTAATTATTGTTTATTTATAATAATTAATTATTGTTTGTTTATAATAATTAATTATTGTTTATTTATAATAATTTTGTATTGTTTATTAATAATAATTAATTATTGTTTATTTATAATAATTAATTATTTTTTATTTATAATAAATGATTATTGTTTATTTATAATAATTAATTATTGTTTATTTGTAATAATTAATTATTGTTTATTTATAACAATTAGTTATTTCTACTTGCTGATATTATTCTCGCTAGTAATATAAGATTTCTACTCAGGTCAATACCACAAGCATTCGTTTACTTTTCCGAAATAAACATTAGGTATTTAAGTGTCAATACTGAGTATTCATAATGTTTATTAAAAAAAATGAAAATACCAGGTTTTGCAAATTACTAAGCCTTCGTAAATAAAAAAATAAATACGAATAATAACTAAATATCAAAAAAATTAATAAGTAAATGAATAATAAGTAAATTAATAATAAGTAAATAAATAACATGCAAATAAATAATAAGTGAATAAATAATAAGTAAATAATTAAGATATTAAATAAACAAAAATACTAAATATAAGTTAAAAAAAGAATGAAATATGTATTGTGAAAGTTCTATAAATGTTGAAAATATTTATTTCTAAATTATTAGGCCTTCGAGCTCGCTCGCTTCGCTCGCTCGCCGACTCGCGCCTTCGGCGCTCGTTTTTTAAGACACTTCACTAGAGTGTCTTATATCCAATTTTCCGAATGCTTACAATATGAGGATCAAATTAAATCATTATTCAAAGTACAATTATTATTTAACAGAAGAAATTATAAGTAAATAAAATAACAAATACGAATAATAAATAAATAGAAAATAAGTAAATAAATAATAAGTAATAAGTGAATAAGTAATAAATAATAAGTTAATAAGTAATAAATAATAAATG
The DNA here is from genome assembly GCA_033557875.1 of Quadriops clusia. Lineage (NCBI taxonomy): Eukaryota > Metazoa > Arthropoda > Insecta > Coleoptera > Hydrophilidae > Quadriops > Quadriops clusia. Next base: position 7,895 of record JAWQRP010002041.1, on the reverse strand, counting down.
AATAAATAATAAGTAAATAAATAATATGTAAGTAAATAACTAAGATACTAAATAAACAAAAATGCTAACTATAATTTTAAGAAAAGGAATTAAATAAGTAATGTAAAAGTTCTATAGATTTTGAAAAATACTATTTCTAAATTATTAGGACTTCGAGCTCGCTCGCTTCGCTCGCTCGCCGACTCGCGCCTTCGGCGCTCGTTTTTTAAGACACTTCACTGGAGTGTCTTATGTCCAATTTTCAGAATGCGTCACAATATGAGGATCATATTAAATTATTATTAAAAAGAAAAATTACTATTTATAAAAGAAACAATAAGTAATGAAAAAATTAATAAAAATAATAACTAAATAAAAAAATAATTAATATGTAAGTGAATGAATCATAACTAAATAAAGAATAAGTTAAAAAGTAATAAGTAAATAAATAATAAGTAAATAAATAATAAGTGAATAAATAATAAGTAAATGATTAAGATATTAAATAAACAAAAATGCTAAATATAAGTTTAAGAAAAGGAATGAAATATGTAATGTGAAAGTTCTATAAATGTTGAAAATCTTTATTTCTAAATTACTAGGCCTTCGAGCTCGCTCGCTACGCTCGCTCGCCGACTCGCGCCTTCGGCGCTCGTTTTTTAAGACACTTCACTGGAGTGTCTTATGTCCAATTTTACGAATGGGTCACAATATGAGGGTCATATTACATTATTATTAAAAAAAACAATTATTATTTATAGAAGAAACAATAAATGATGAAAAAATAAATAGAAATAATAACTAAATAAAAAAATAATTAATAAGTAAATGAATAAAAAATAAGTAAATAAATAATAAGTAAATAATGAAGATACTAAATAAGTAATAAGTAAATAATTATGATATTAAATAAGTAATAAGCAAATAATTAAGATATTAAATAAGGAATAAGTAAATAATTAAGATAACGACTAAGTAATAAGTAAATAATTAAAATACTAAATAAACAAAAATGCTAACTATAAGTTTAAGAAACGAAATTGAATAAGCAATGTGAAAGTTCTATAGATTTTGAAAAAAAACTATTTCTAAATTATTAGGCCTTCGAACTCGCTCGCTTCGCTCGCTCGCCGACTCGCGCCTTCGGTGCTCGTTTTTTAAGACACTTCACTGGAGTGTCTTATATCCAATTTTCCGAATGCTTACAATATGAGGATCATATTAAATCATTATTCAAAGTACAATTATTATTTAACAGAAGAAATTATAAGTAAATAAAATAACAAATACGAATAATAAATAAATAGAAAATAAGTAAATAAATAATAAGTAATAAGTAAATAAGTAATAAAGAATAAGTGAATAAGCAATAAATAATAAATGAATAAATAATAAGTAAATAAATAATATGTAAGTAAATAATTAAGATACTAAATAAACAAAAATGCTAAGTATAATTTTAAGAAAAGGTATTAAATAAGTAATGTAAATGTTCTATAAATATTGAAAATCACTATTTCTAAATTATTAGGCCTTTGAGCTGGCTCGCTTCGCTCGCTCGCCGACTCGCGCCTTCGGCGCTCGTTTTTTAATACACTTCACTGGAGCTTCTTACATTCGACTTTACGAATGCGTCACAATATGAGGGCCATATTAAATCATTATTCAAAGTACAATTATTATTTAACAGAAGAAATTATAGGTAAATAAAATACTTAATAAATATAAATAATAACTAAAATAAAAGATAATTAATAAGTAAATGAATAATAAGTAAATAAGTAATAAGTAAATAAATAATAAGTAAATAAATAATAAGTAAATAAATAATAAGTAAATACATAATATGTAAATAAAAAATAAGTAAATAAGTAATAAATAATTAATATACTAAATAAACAAAAATTTTTACTATAAGTTTAAGAAAAGGATAAGTAATGTGAAAGTCCTATAAATTTTGAAAATCACTATTTCTAAATTATTAGACCTTCGAGCTCACTTGCTCGCCGCCTCGAGCCTGCGGCGCTCGCTTTTTAAAACACTTCACTGAACCTTCTTATGTCCAATTTTACGAATATCTCACAATATAAAGATTTTATTAAATTATTAAAAAGACTGTTATTATTCAAGGTAAAAATAATATGTAAATAAAAAAAATGAATAAGAGTAATAATTAGATAAAAAATATGCAGTATAAAGATATTACTAAATAAACAAAAATTCTAACTGGAAATTTAAGGAAAGAAATCTAAAGAACTGTAAAAGTTTTATAAATTTTGAAAACATTATTTTCACATCGTTAAGCCTTCGCTTCGTTTGTTCGCATTATTATTATTATAGATTATTATTATTATTATTATAGATTATTATTATTATAGATTATTATTATTGATGATTATTATTATCAATGCTTATTATTAGTAATACATACTCATAAAACTGCATTTCATAATCAGAGTAGCTACGAATGCATTTTTAACTAGAATATATTAACTAAATTTTATAACAGGATTTAATAGTTAGATACCGTATTCTTTCTTGCAAGATCTTTTCTCTCAGTGTGGAAACTGCATTACCGACCGCGTTGCCGTTCGTTAGTTCCCGCTGTCACCGTCGCGACAAACGCCAAGGCGCTTCGTTCTTTTGCAATCTTTTCTCCTCCGATTTAAGTTTTCACGATTATTCAACAAACCTTTTTGTTCTTATAATAAAAAGTACCCTATAATAGTACTAGCATTTTTAGATTATTTTGAGTGTTCAGATAGTTTCTGGATCGTTCAATAAAATCTCATTGTTGTATTTTAGAACAGTTTCACAGTCATAGCTAAACTACTAATTTCACTTGTTTCAAGTAATGTTTATCCTTTACCATAAGTAGTTCCTTTTTCTATAAAAAGACGTTCTTCTTTGTTACTAACGGAAATACATTTTTGTATACATAAATTAAAACTTAAAAGAGAGGTTAAGTCGTTAATGGCTGCGATTCGCATGCCACTGGCAGTCGCAGCTCCGTGACAGGTAGATGGCGCCCTGTGCCGAGGCCTACGTAATATATTACGTAGGCCTCGCCTGTGCACACAACTGCAACTTCACATTGATCAATCCTAACCTATTTTGTGCGAGTACCAGTGAATCACTGAACGTTAAACTGTTCGTTTTGTCATCATAAGCAACTGGAAATATATTTAAAAAATTTTAAGACTGGGATCGGAAAGTGCGAAAGAAATAAGGAAGAAAATAGTGAAAGAAATAACGAAGGAAGTGGTGAGAGAAATAATTGATGAAGAACAAAAAAAAAATTGTTGAAGAAGAAATGTTGAGTTTGAAAGTGTTTTTTGATTTACCTATATTTTTAATATTTACAAAATAGTGTATTACAGATGTTGTATATTAGGTCTTTTGATAAAATTTATAAAGATAAAAATAATAAAGATAAAATTAATAAAGAATTTACTTGCGTTGCTTCGCGTTGGTAACCACCAGAGAAACTAACAAAATCCCGATTGTTTGTAAAATTAGAAATAAGAAGAAGGGAGATGTTGGATTAGTGCGGTGGTAGTTTCTCGCATCTGAGGAGAAGGTTTCGATTGGTTGCGTTCTTCTCCAATATTTGATGACGTAGTCGTAATCGTCATCTTGTCTCCAATCGGATTGGCTCTGATCGGGTTTTCTCGAACCGGATTGGCCCAAACCAGATACATTCAAATCTGATTGGCTCAAAACCTTGTAAGCCTCGGAAATTTGAGCAAACTTTTCCTTGGCTCCAGTGTTGCCATTTCTGTCCGGGTGGAATTCCATGGCCAACTTAAGATAAGCGTCCCTCACTTGTTTCGCCGTGGACTTCCCCGGCAATTTCAAAACCTTATAGAACGACTCGACGTTTCGCATCTTGTTTTTGAGTAAACAATACTGCCCAAACTACTTGATCTTACGAAAAGTACGTTCTAATTAGCTTCTAGATAAGCTGGTATTATTGTTTACATTGATTTTAAGTTAAAAAAATATTGACGAGATAATAGATTATCTAGTATAAAACGGGAGATTTGTTTGTGCGCTTCTTTATCTGGGATGTTTGGAAGGTTTTTGTTTTGTTCGATTGAGCAATAACGTTATCTCCAGTGTATTTGGGTTTAATAACAAAATAATTATTCTGTAATAATATAATAACAAGGTAGAACTTAAAAGTAATTAGAACTTATAAATAGAACTTCAAAATAACTAGTACTTATAAATAGTTAGAACATATAAATAGTTAGAACTTAAGGTTAAATTGTTTGGAAACGAAAAATAAATGCTCTTTTGGCTCTACATAACATAACATAAAAATAATTTTTCTTAAATTGTAATAACAAGATAAAAAGTAAAGCTGTATTAAAAACGTAAAAATAATACTTAGGTATCGTAACGATTTGATAAACTATATAACTAATAGTATAGTTGTAAGAATAGTTAAACTATCAACAGTATAAAAAATTTAATTAAAAAATAACTAAAAATAATTCTGTGTAAAAAAATTAGTCTTCTTGTTCCTGTTCAGTCTTAGTTTAAGTATTTCTCTTTAATACTTAATAATTTGAATAATTTAAATATTGTGAGTACGCCAGTGCAGCTGGTAATCGTTAAAATCGCAAAAAGTAATCTGGCAGTAATCGCAAATAAAGCTGTACTTGTTTAGACTCTCCGGTCTCTCGTAGTAATAATAACTGTTGCTCGTGTTGAAATTCTCCCTCAAACTACGATTATAAATCGCCACTTTAAACTCATCTTCCATGGCGAGAACGTTATCAAAGAATTGGTTCCGAAAGTGTTCCTCTAGGTGGTAAATTAGCATTTGTCTATTGTTAAATTCAACGTGGCAGAAATGACAGATGTAAATCGGTAATTGGTGGTTTTGTATGTGAGCCATACACTCCGATTGGAAGACGAACTTTTCCGGACATAGATGGCACTTGTACCGAGAGTTATCTTGCAATGGCCCGTTTGAATTCAGAATGCCGGAGACCAACTCGGAACTTTCGTCTAGTTCGAATCCGTTGTGTAGAGCGTTATCCATATCTAGGATATTTTGTGCTTTTATGTTATTTACAGTATTTCGGTTGTTTAGCATGCTTTCGTTGTTCGATGAACGTCGAGCACTTGATTTCATACAATGGCACACATAAAACGTTCCCAATTTGTCGTTTAAGCTAGAGTTACCGACATCGTCCTGTTCGACTTTCATCGTCGGTTTGAGCAATTTTATTCCGGAAAAGAACTCTTGCTCGGCATCAGACGAATCCGAAGCCGTAAGAGTCGTGCTAGGGCTCTCCTTGTGTGATCCGGGTGTTTTGCTAAAATTCCCCAAGAACGCCTTACCCGCCTTCTTCTGTATGTTATCGTTAAAATCTGTTTCGATATTTTCTTTCATCTTCATACATTCTCTTCTCGTTCGTCTTTGACTTTGAGCCGCCTGCGGCGTTTCGTCTCTCTTCATCTTCGACTTGGACCTTCTCGGAGTCTTCCTACCTTTTTTAGTACCATTATTATTATTGTTTGAATCAGTTGTCCAAGACTGAGGATTTTCTTCGATATCGTTCGAGTAGTACAACTCAGGTTTAACGATGTTAATGGGCTCAAAACCTGGCTCAACAATGTGCATTCTACTTACATTTTTGTTACCTCTTGTATTTGGTGAATTACTTATATTTGGTATATTTCTTGTATTTGGTGCATAACTTGTATTTGGTGAATGGTTTGTATTTGGCGAATTGCTAATATTTGGTGAATTGCTTGTATGTGATGTATTACTTCCGAATGATGTATTGCTTGCATTTGGTGTATTGCACACATTTAGTGTATTGCTAGCATTAGGCGTATAGATAGCATTAGGCGTATAGATAGCATTTGGTGTATACATAGAATTTGGTGTATCGCTTATATCGCTCAAAATTCGCTTACTAGGAGTCACGCTCAGATTCCTATTCGACTTGTAAGGTTCTTCTAAGTCGCTACTTATCGCCTCGACACTTCCGACAATCTTTCTTAGCCCGGAAAGGTGCTTTATAATCGTATCCACCAATTCCATCTTTGAGTGGTTTTTAAAAAGATGGTTATGCAAGCTTTTAAGGGTATCCGGCTTGTTGCGGCAAATGAGGCATTTTATCGAAGTCATGGCGCTAAAAGTGGCATAAAGCAAGAAAGTCGAAGCAATTTAGTTGCAAAAACTATTAAAAAAGTGAAATAGTTCGAATAAAACGTATTATAATACTTACGAAATGTTTCCAACGCCACCACTTGTTGAGTTTGAATTTTTAGGTTACCCACCTGTCACTTTTTGGGGACTTTGCTGTCAACATCCGTGCCGCCAACTTAAATTCATAAAAATCCCTATATGTAGCAAACAATTACAAATAAATCAAAATCTAATGTCTTCTAATTTATTATTTTAATTCTTTTAAGCACTACATGTTATAACTATTTATTCTTTACTCGTTATAACTAATTATTTGTTTAACTACTTACAGTTTAGACAAAGACAGACGTGCCAATCTTTACCCGAGAAACAAGGACGCAGCCATTTGAACAGCGACACGTCATTGCGCAAGCGCATGAAACTGGAAACGTTCCCAAGCCGATTTCAAATGTTTGCCGCCTTCGTGACGTTTATATTCAGTGTTCATTTTGCCTCTTAGAAGAACGAAGAAAAACTTAATTAATAGTGATCGCGTGCGGAAAATCGCGTTAAAAACAGAAACCTGACGACTTTCCACAAAGTCCCGATGTGTACTACCTGATCAAGTTGGCAGCTTTCCCGAGATATTTCCATTTCAATGCTAGACGAAGCGGTGAGTCTCCTATCTTTTTCTAACGTTCGCCCGATAGCATACCGCGCGCTTTCTCGCTCTTATTACATGAGTCACTATGCGCAATTAGGATTAGGAAAATGTATAGGTTAAGTCTCAATTTTTGTTTCTCGCGCTATGGTAACTAGATTGATTGCGTGGTTAATTTGTGGTATTCGCGACATTACTTGTTACGTCCACCATATTGGTTTCGTTCAGACTGTGAAGCGTTCTCTTTAGGCAACGCCCAGTATGAGTTTGTTTGTTAAGCTCAAACAACAATTAGATTTATTTGTTTATAAGTTTTATTTACGGTCATTCAAATCTAGATAATCGACTATCCGATCAATGTAACTTCCATTATCTGATCCCTACACTCAGGAAGTGTTTCATATATGATTTCAAGCTCGCCCGCTTTGCGAGCTAGCCACCTCGCGCCTTCGGTGCTCTTTTCTTAAGAGGCTTCACTAAAGTTTCGTACATTCATTGTTTGTCGAGTTTTTTGTTTTAAAAACGAAACATAGTCTTCTTCATAAAACATTTTCTTATATAAAACATCTTATATAAAATATTTTCTCATATACAACATTTTCTGATATATGATTATTCGTACGAGAAATAGTTTGTTTTGTGAAATATTTATTACTTACATCAAATAATTTACTTTATAAAATACCTCTCATAAATGACTTTTAATTAAAATGTTTCTTAAGTATTTTTAATTAGAGAAACGATGAGCTCGCTCGCTTCGCGAGCTCGCCGACTCGCGCCTTCGGCGCTCGTTTTTTAAGACACTTCACTAAAGCTTCGTAAATTCAATGTTGGTCGAGTTATTTGCTTTAAAAACGAAACATTCTTCTTCATAAAACATTTTTTTTGATAAAGCGTTTTCTTATATAAAACATTTTCTTATATAAAACATTTTCTTCTATAAAACATTTTCTTATATAAAACATTTTCTAATATAAAACATTTCCTTATATAAAACATTTTCTTCTATAAAACATTTTCTTATATAAAACATTTTCTAATATAAAACATTTTCTTATATAAAACATTTTCTTATATAAAATATTTTCTTATATGAAACATTTT
>JAWQRP010002040.1:0-16811 GCA_033557875.1 Quadriops clusia | reverse complement strand
CCTTTAACTGCCTTTAAAGATCTAGATGTTTGGTACGTCTTCACTCCTTCAACTGTCTTATTTAAAGCCCTAAATATTTGGTACGTCTTCACTCCTTTAACTATCTTACTTAAAGCCCTAGATGTTTGGTACGTGTTTACTCCTTCAACTGTCTTTAAACCCCTAGATCTTGGGTACGTCTTTACTCCTTCAACTGTGTCTAAATCCCTAGCTGTTTGGTAGGTCTTTAATCTTTCAACTTTGTTTGCCATAAATATTAATTGAATCCTTCAATGCATTGATCCGAATAATTGGCGATTCAAATGATTGGAGTTCGGATAAATGTAGCTCTACTGTACATAAGAAACCCTTGAAAAACAGTAGCCGTCACTTTTGTGACGGCACGTGACATCACCGATGTGACATGTACATGTTAATGTACCTGGTGCATAGCTCAGGTACATTACATTGTGAACCTACCTTTAACCTTGCCCAGACGGTAAATGTGCTTTCGGAATACCGCCCTAAATGGCGGTTGACACTATACGATAGTTTTCCTGCCTACACACTCCGTCTTATCTGATAGGATTTTCCGTATCCGACAAGAAGTACGTTAAAAACATATAGTGTCAACCAGTCTTTATTGCAGAAATTGGGCCAACTTACTTGAAAAATGGGTTTAAAATTTTCTGCAAATGAATAGGAATTTGCCAGCTTAACCGCGGCGGCGATAAAAATTTCCCCATTCCATAATCATTTATTACGTTTAATTTTTAATTTAAAGCCTACACACCTCGTGGGACACCTTTTAGAATTAGATTATTTGATGGGCTTACAGTGAGTATTGTAACAACCCCTTGGACGCATATACATACAGTAATTGCTGATGTTTAAAAAAAATGGATCCCCGTACACAGTTGTAGAGGTTAAGGAAGACCTGGGGAGTATCTTTTACTTTTGTCTGAATGGCTCATAGCGTCTGACGTTATACAGGATGTTCCATCTCGGTCTGGACTGTTCAGTTTTCGAATTTGATATGGTAGCCCATCGTAAATGCTGTCAACGATTCCTATTGTGGTCCGACTGTTTTTACGACACTATTATCTAACGGCTCCTATAGTCATCGAAGTACAAAATAGCTGTCAGACATTGATTTACTAGCCGGAGCATTTCTTTTACTCTGTTTTTAGACTTACCAGTTTCTGAACCGTCCAGATTTACTGGGACAAACTGTACACTTAAACGTGTTATAAGTAACTAGAGTTAATCATACTCGCATTTATCAAGGATTAATAAAATGTTTATCAAACATTGTGCAAGATCTTTTTACAAACTGTGATGGTTATAGAATACATATAACTATTAAATTAAATATATATTTTATGTATTTTCAATTTTTCAAATTGTTTAACTTTGCTTTGGCCATAGCGTAATGTTGACCTAAATGAATGTAGATTATTAGATTGTGTGCATACTATCTTTTGTCCTATTCTCTGCGTGTGTATAGTGAGTGAAATTATTATTGATAAATGACGAAGAGTGGATCGTAATGTGTTGAAGCAGTAAATGAAAGTAGGGGGACTGTTCGCATCCCTGGATGTGCGTAACCCGCCGTGAATATTGTGGGAAAATCGAGAGTAGCAAGAGCAAAGGTAAAATTGGGCGCTGCGAACGACTTCTTGCATCGTGGCCGGTCGCCGGCTGCACCGACATTCGTGCAAAAAGCAGGAAGTGAGTACGCAAATCAAACATGGAGCGGGTTGTGTTACTTCAGAGAGGCGAACCGCAACACGTAGGGAACTGCACGTCGCTCTCGTTGACCGAATGCCGAATAATAATGGAATTCAGAAAAAAGTCGGAGGCAAGATAACGATTTTTTAATAATGTCCTCTTATCGGTACGGCCATCTCTGTGTGGGTACGTTACTGGTCCGAGAATTACACACGTAATGTATTTACTTCCAAAGCGTTATTTCGGACGGCTTCGGATTATCTGCTGGTTCGTCCTCGCTACGTTATCGCGATGCTCTCGTCACTAATTAACATTTACCAACATATAACATAACATAATAAAAATCGGACAGCGCGATCGCCGTAATTAGGCGATCAAGGTTAGTGGTCGCGTAAATTATCGAAAAATGGACTAGGGAACGACTGTTTAGAATACGTACCTAACACTCAAATCCACGACGGCCTCATCTACGTCCATCTTCTCCATGAGCCAGGGGGGTGCGGGGGCTGGTCACCTGCTCGAAACAATAAGTTGGTGTTAATGAAGTTGTTGTGTGCAAACGCAAAGAATTAAAATACACAAACAACAGGGATTATTGTCGGGTGTAGTGGTTAGCACTGTTTCTATATTTAACGATCGGAACAGCGGGTGAAAATTAAATTCCGAAAGAGCGAGAGCTATGTATAGTAGTAGTATATGCTACACTACCTATACCTATGTATCGCACAACGAGTGCATGCACTTATGTACAGTGCGGCGACTGGTCTTTTTACCATATTCGATTCCGGTGGTAATTATCAAATGTTAACTGAGCTAGGGCACACGTTACACAATGAATCGAACGACGGCGTGCATCGGCTACTGAGACGTGAGTCTTCACTTGACCGATCTCATCAGAGCTACAAGAGTGAATGGCCGTGTCGTCGTCTCCTCTATCTTCTTCACATTTATCCTAACCTCTCGGCCCCGCCGACCGAACCCCGTCAAAACACCACCGAAACGCAAATCAGCTCGCCCTGGCGAATCAAATGACACCAAACATGCTACATCTACGACCATCCCATCATACGCACCTTGGCTCAATTAGTCTGCACCAAAATTGTAATCTAAACCTCGCGTTGACAAATCGATTATCTTGTACACTACACTCGCACTTTTCTCACTTAAATATCACATATATTTAACCCGGCACACACGAGTAATCCCTCGATCCCGCTAACATCGTTCAATCCCGACCAGAACCGCGCCGATAATCGTTTTTACAATTATTTTTTTTTTGGAAAACACGGAAAAAGAAACCGGGAGACGGGTACTTCACTCCGGGCCAAAATTAACAGACGACTGATTCAATTCAATATGGCGTGTCCTTGTGTTGTGTCTACTTTGCCACGCTGTTAAAAGCTCTCGATACCTTTTTCCCACCTTTCCTACACCGCACGATTCTTCAACGACGTATCGCTCAGCTTGCATCGGCCGGGCTTTATTCATATGCTGTACGCAACCAACAACACACGTCACCCCATCTCCCGTCTCTCTTGCAAACACAACACCGCCGCGCTGGGAACTCAAAACGTATGCTTTTTAATATAGATTACGACGCTCTTCCGATACAACTAGAGAAGGATAACAATCATAATCACTTCCATTCCTGTCTAACCCGATCGTATCTGCGGTCACATCGCGCCGCACATATGTGTAATCCCACTACAAACTTTTAACCCTTTTACAACCATTTGTTAATAAATTGTAGAAAAACACTCTAAAATAACCCACCAAAAAACGCCCATTTTCCCTGCACCCACCATCATCTACTTCAAAAATTCATCAAAAACACCCTTTTTAAAAATAATTTCCAAATAATAAAACCTACATATCGATGCCCAATGCCCGAGCTTTATGACATCTCATACACACACACACACAAAGAGACTAAAAAAAATAGCAAATTATGATGCTAATCAATTCCGACTTGAAGCTTAATTATTGTGCACACAAAATTATGCACATTTGTGCATTAACATAAAACCACATAAGAAATAAAACATGCATGTATATGATGGGAAAAACAAACACCATCGAATATTGCAATTTTTATTGAACAAAAGTACATCATGCATGATACCGCTTATAAAGTTTACAAGTATTTCAATGCAAAGAAGTGTTTCTAATACAGTGTGTAACTTTAAAAATTTCATTACATATAACAACTCGTCAATAATACATAAATCCTATTTTAAATACTTGCAAAACTATGCCGATAAAAGGAAACTTGAGAAAATTACAATTTATTCATCGGCCCGCACCTCGAGCCTATTTCAATTTACCCCACTTCTCGGAACAAATCATCCACATAGATATTTCATGAACATACATATTATTTTGCTACATTTAACGGCCCGATTTTCAAACAGGCGACCAGCCTCTTTAAAAACCTTGCCTTCTACATTTCTCTAGTTATATACTTACACATTTAATAATTTGAATAACAAATAAATCCAATACATTGTCGTTAAAAACTTAAGTACTGCCAAACTGACATAAAACAACTAATTTAATTTTAAATACAAGATATTACAATACAACTTACTAAAGAAGGATCCTCAGTGAAATTACCAAAGATATTGAACAAAACTGAGAGTACAATTTTACAAACAAATTAAAACTCCATTCGGTAATCGTAGGTTTATTTTTCTCAATAATAATAATTTAAATGTACACAACTAATAATAAGAAAATTTTAAATCAAAGAAGAAACAGTGTAGACAATCGCACATAGTAATAACTACATATTATTTCTTCACAGAGAGAATATTAATCACGTACATATCTACTAATTTAGATGAAAATAATAAATCGATAGTTATTCGAGAAAACAGTAACACAATTAGATATATTACTTTGTACAGAATATAGAGAACGTCTACTCTATTCATTTCATTATAGGTATATTAGTTACAAAAGTGGAAGTAAAGCATTTAAATGGTAACAAAATTAAAAAAAAACTAATTAGAACATTAATTTTATAGTAAACTAATTAACAGTATATTCGCCTTAGCAAATATCCACATATATATATTTTGTATAACATACGTTTAAATAACATGCGCTTATACCCCTCCAACAATTAAAACAAAAAAACTAAATTTCAAATTCAGGTGTCAAACTAAAATAATAACAAAATCCACAGATCATCAGATGTTTTAAATTTCCTTTTCCTTTCAGTAAACAAATAAACAAATTGCGGAGGAATGCCGCGACACAATTTTCTGGTGTGTATTGTAGTGTTGCTTTATTGTCACTCTTTCGTTACAGGAGCCAAGGGTTTAATCAGCTTTAAGAATGCAACACTCGAGTAATGGCAAAAGTTTGATTGCATTACAAAGTATGATAGACCTACATTGTAACATTTGAGCGTTGTTTAACATATGTACGCTGTTAACAATGTGTCCGCCGTAAATCACAGATAATTATGAGATTGATGGCAACAAAACTCTGACTCCATCGGGCGTTTAAATCAGGATTTAGCTTGTTGTATATACATGTGGAAATGGAGGTCTTTATAGCATTTCATTTAAGCTCAAATATTTTGGTATTACTCGGTCCCAAAGTAAACACCCGTTGAACTCGCAACATTCACACTAACAAGATATATTCATTTCTATATTACATTAATAAATTTTTTGTTAGATAGCTCAACATTTTTTGGACTAGGGTATTATTTCAGTTACAATAGCAGGCTAAATTTGCTAAATCACTCTCATCAGGTACTTAGATCTTATCAAATCTTATTTACAATTCGGAGTCCTAAATTATTTCTCTTTCACATTCCTTCATAAAATTTGCAATAGTCTCAGGACAATACACTTTTTTCTTTAAAATAAATCTAACATGGTATAGTTCTTTAAAATCTTAATAGTAGAGGTACTTATTTAACAACAATAGATAGTGAGAAGTAATCTCATATAAATTTTTATTTTTTGAATTTTCAATATTAACTTTTTTCCTAATATAAATTTGCTTAATTGTGAAACAAGTAGAACATTAAACAAACAAAAATACAGATAAGCACAAAAAACAGAAATAGATTTTATTTAATAAACATCTAAACACAAAACTTTTTTCATATAGTTTAACAATAATTTTATAAAAAAATTTATTTTAATTTCCAGAAATATTGCCCCTCTTCGACAACTCTGATAATGCAATACTTATAAACTACACCTGATATAGAATTTGTTTGTTCCCCTTTGTAAAATGATTACTTCATCTACTTCGTGGTTCAATAAATTGGTTTTTGGGAAACTATTAAATTATTATAGTATCCATTAAGGTGTTAACAAACATAAATTCATGTGCTATCCCAAACGGATTTGATTTCCTTTAATTAACATTATATTGGAATGACTATAAAAATTCTAAACCCCCGAGGTTTTTGGTCAATTTTTATTTTATGTATTAGAATCTGCACCTTTTTAGGATGTTAAATTCTTCCGTTCTTAATAATATTTGTAGCTTAAGTCGATGTTAATGTGTCTTTTATTTTCTTAGAATATTGCAAGAAAAGACGTTTTATATTATAATGTATATAAAAATGTTGGTGTTTGTCTATTATAAATTACTAAAAACTAAATGCATAATTATCTATTAATTACATAATGTTATGAAATAAAACATATCTACCCAAACTCAATAATTGTAGGATGTTTTTGACTGTTAATGATAGGAACCCAAGGAGGGTAGATATTTGATGGAAAATAATCATGCATTTTTTTCTGATCACATAAATCAAGACATACCAACAGAACAATTCACAACACATCAAGGAAAATCACATAATTGTAAATACTCTTTGTTGTAAACAAACATATGGAACGTTCTTAAATGTAGAATAACATACAAAATTATTAAAAATGCACAATTTCTTGGTTGATTCGCATTTGTAGGCTATTCTAGTTTTCTTTGTTATACACGATTGTTAACAAATGTACCAACGGATAGTTATGTACAAATATTCAGTTCTTACGAGTGTTGTTACTTTATTAACATTCAATGGACTAGAGAGCTAATATGTATACAGTGCATTTCTGGGCTACCATCGAAAATAAAGTTCAGTTTCCAAAATGTATTGCTGACAAATACAATAAAATAAAGGGCATATAAAAACAAAAGTTTATATAAATAAAATTAAAGGTATCAATAGCTACAAGATGTATTGCATTATGCCCTCTAACAAAGAAACTGGACAGTTTGATGTTAAAGTTTAAAATTACATATAATGAAGAAATGCCACAAATGCATGGAAACCTTTTTAAACATCACACCTTCACATTCACTTTAACGATAAATAAAGTTAAATATAAATAACAAACACATAAACATAATCTCACTCATATCATTCAATATGTTGTGTAGCTCTTGTTAATAAATTAAATAAATCATATTCAGTTGAAGCTCAACAACCATTCTGTAACAACATTGTTGATGTAAAGTTTCATCGACAGGTACTTTGGTATACTTTTGTTGGCAACACACTCATATATTTTTGTGTTAACAATCGTTAGTTGCAAATACAATATCACAGATGTTTTACTTCTTATCGCTACTTTATACAAAAAGTTGTTTCATTCGCACTTTCAAGATCAATTGAAAACGTGTTATGTCGTTAGAGGAAGCTTTAAAATTCTTACAAGCAAGTTTTTCGTTACGTCGATATATCACAAAACTTTCTCAATACTGTTGGTTTGTTTTTTTTAATATACGTGACAAATAATGTAATAAAACAAAAGATATTATAAATTAGGGCAGAATTTTAAAACTTTTCCTTAATTTCGTTAAAACTATTCATTATTATATCAGTACGATCAGCTGGCAACCATAGTGTTAGTTAATAACAGCTGTAATAACAACGTGCATATAAAATTGTAAAACTGTGCGAATAATTTTTTAATGGATATTAAGGTGCTCAGTTCTTATTGATATTTTCACTACAAACTAAGGAGTAAGCTTAAAAATTAGAAAATAGACTTTTCAAATTTAAGAGTTAGTGTAAACATATATAAAAACAAAATTTGATAGCTTTTCTCGAACTAGGAAGAAATCGGTTAAAAATTTTGTAAGATTAAAACTTGTTAACTACTAAAAATAAGATTTCTAACATAGCGGGAGTTTGCTTAAAAAATAATCGTGAAATTTTCGTGTACTCCAAACGAAGGGCAGCTTTATTATTCTAAGGCAAAGAGTACCTATTTTAGTGCAAGTCGGCTAAAAGTATTGGCATTAAGTACTCGTCCGAGTCACCATCAGTCGGATCGATAATTACAGGATGAAGTTGTGACACACGTTTAGGAGCCCAAGGTTTTCCCAATAACTTTCCAATTTCCTATTGTGACAATAATATTAATTTCTTTTTGTTATGTCTGGTAGAAGATTAACATGAAAACGTACCTTGATAGAATTATGAAACAGCTTATTATCCCCAATGCACAGAATGTCGTCTAATGGAATTTCCAATCTTTTCAAAGTGTTTGATCGCAATCTAGCTATTGCTATTAGATCATCTTCTGAGTATTTGTAACCTGAAATAAAAATTGAAAATGTAATTTTTCTTTTTTTGTGAACAACTTACTTTCAGACCATATATTGTTTATATATCACAACTTACCGATTAAAACCACTTCCTCAAGAAGCCTGCATCGCCAAGACAGCATCACTAATGGGTCAGGTGCTGCGGCAAGCTGTTCGGCAGTTTCTTCGAATCGCCTTATAATTTTCCAAGAGTTACTGAAATCATCATGGCACTGTGAATCAACCCACATCAAACTTCGGAATGTTTCATGGTATCTTGGTAACAAATCTAACATTGGTACATTTATCTAGAAAAAATTGATTGTTAATAACATTTTATAAAATACAAAAAATTTTTTTACTATAATGACTATAAAATAGTGACTATTAATATACTCTTGAAGGCTAATGCTAAGAAACCATATTTCATAACTTACATTCTCACAAAACAAAACTTTAAGATGACTAAGGGGCATGTGTTTTTTCAAAATATCTTGCATTTGCATCACTTCATCGTAAGCATGTATAAAAGATAATCTTAGAAGACACCTCGGATGCTGTTCAGTAAAATCTTTCCAAACTTCTTCTGTAGTTCCAGGATGCCCTTCCCAAATACCATGAATGTGTACTACCAGTCGTTGAAGGTCTGGTGCCCCTTGAAGAGAGTGCAACAGGGAGTCATTGAGTATATCATAGTCTATACTCAGAACCTGTGAATATTTAATTGTTCAGTTATAACACAGAATAAAAAATAGTCTGTACTACTAATACTTTAGACATGTTGCTTTAATATAATATGTGATATGTACCTGAAGGTTTACGAAAGGTTTAAACAGTGGTGGATCACAGTTGCTTATAATGTAGTTGCCAGGATCATCTTTGATTGAGGCCAGTCCCAACTGCTTAACTTTTTCTGGCTTCGATTCTTGAAGAATATGAAGAAATTCCGATACATTTGAAGTAAGGTCTTCATTTAAACCTAAATTTAAGCATTCCATTGATCTGCCAGAACACATGTTTAAGAAGTCACTCACTAATGGAGATTCAGTGCTACCACTTAAACTAAAAAACAAATTTGTAAATCTTCAAATTTAAAGTTTATATTACACTTAAATGTATGAAATAAAAAAGGAAAACTTACTTATGGATTAAAGAGTTAGGTAGCTGTATATGGGAGTGGCTGGGTTCTATGCTAATAGATACTAAATTTTTATTGACGGCGAATCGTTCAATCAAGTTCATAAATTCCAAGACACACTGTGCAGAGAGAGAATCGAATTGTACAAATGCATTTGTTACCATGTGTCCAAACTTTCTAATTTTAAATCGGGCCTCTTCTAAATTGTACACCTGAATATCAAACTTCTTTTCTTTGTGAAACCTGCAGCAATTAAATTCAGTAGATACACAATGTTATCACCTGCTCTGTGATGTGAGAAATTTAAAAAATAAGTTTGTAACAAAAATGTATTATAAATTAGTATATTATTCGAAATGGAAATGAAATACATTATTATTATAATATTATTGTAATAATTTTACTTTCAATAAATTTTACTTTTGTATTCATTTCTATATAATAATACATACCTATTATGTGTGTGTATGCAAATGGTAACCTACTTTTTTGTTTTATGTGCATTTTGTTGAAAATGACATACTTATTCATCTGTATTTAGTGGAAATAGTTTTATATGAATGAACATGAAAAAATTACTTACTTGGGACGAAAATATAGTTGCCTCCACGAATGGCAAGTGCATGACGCATTTATTCTGTCTTCTACATTAAGATAGCAAAATATTTCTTCTAAAACAAGCGTTGGTAAATACTCCCAATTTGCGGCATATTTGTAGTCTGTTTTCGTCTTTTTTGGTTTTGAGCAGTCTCCAGAATATCCCATTTCTGTAAAAGGAAGCAAATAAAACTTTTTTAGGAACAATATTCTCTCCCTGCCGATCATATTTTCTTAAGAACTAAATTCTATGGTTTGTTAATAAAATTATGCATGGAGCTTGAATAAAACTTAAATAGATATTACAATGTAAATGGTTTAAATACATTATGTTACTTTCCTATACTAGAATTAGTAGTTTTGTAATACAAGTTCCTATCAAGTTTTCAATCAGATAATGGAATAGAGGTAATCATTGAATAATGCGTTAAAACTTTACAAATGGTTACAAATACGAACAATAATTGCAGTAGGTTTGCATAATATTCTCTTTCCAATAATAAGTGGTTCATAGGAAGGTTACATAAAGTGTTTTACTTATAGAGACTATTTATTACTACAATTGCCAGTGTTTAGTTTTATTGGTTGGTTTCTTCATAAGTTTGCATGCTTCAATAATTCGATTACATAAGTTAATTGAATAATTGCTGTGTAGAATGTGGCTTTATAAAATTTTGTCTAAGTTGATTACAAATAGTGTTTATGTGATTATTTAAGATAGGTAAATCTAAAGCAGTTTTTAAAATATAAGTAGTGCATTTTAACAGGGACTCAACTGGCAATTATGGGATACAAAGAACAAAGACCATTGTCAAACCGCATTAGAGTATCAGTTTTGATACTATCAAAGATTAGTATAAACGTGATTAATAACTAGATATTAAAGATATGTTAAGCGAATATTTCTAATCAATTTGGCAGCAAAGGCCGTCAAGAAGTCGATGTGCAAAGTGGAAGATAATGACAAGTTAAATTCCAAACGAAGTGGGTAACACCACAAATTGTCCACTAATTTGTAAACTGGGATAGACTGCAATTTGCTATGTTTATTTAAACATTCTATTTCTCTTAGCCCTATCAATTTCAAAAGATTCCGATAATTTTAAATTTCTATCTTTCTTATTATGTGTATGTAACAATTCTATATTACATACGTCAACTTGATGCCCTATAAACGTAAATGACATCCATATGCTGAGTATGCTTTATCACAGACTTTAAATTGAAAATAAACTTATAAAAATATAAATGGGAAAAAAAATTTAAGATTTAAAATTGTTGCCTCAAAATAAAAGAATGTTTTGGGTTTTTCTGTTAAGAGGCCCATCCTAGAAGGGTTACATCTATATTTTGGTTTTCAAATGAGAGTCCATGGGCTTATATTGTGGACAAAAATATGATCTTTCCAGTCATTGTAAGGAGTAGAATTAAGCAAGATTTACTTATCCCCCTGCGAAGAAAACAGAGGAATAAGTAGAACATGAAGAAGCACAGGAGCTTCTTGTGAGTGATTAAGTGACACCGATAATAATTAAAATTTAGTATCTTGGAAAATTTGTAATAAATCATTATTCTATATTGTTAATTTAATTAGACTCGAGTATTTCAGTTGTATATAAATTAAATATTTTGTTTAGGTGTTTGTTGAATTTTACTTCCGTCACTGTTCACGTTATATGTAGAATCACTTAGTTTTATGCATCTTGAACCTTCAGCTGCCTTTTTAGACCTCAAACAACAATGTCAAGTATCGGGACAATTATTAATGAGAATTTTGCAAATGAGCAGGTATTTTCTCTGCAGAATTGTGTTCTCGACAGAGAAAACAGCTACATGCAACACACCTACTATCGATATGGGCTGAATTAAAGGCCGGGCTTAAAATTGTAGCTGGACGAACAAAAAAATTATAAATAGAATCCCGGACATTTATATGTTCATTGACAGCAATTGTTATTTTAAAATCATTATTTCCTTTACAAAAACTCATAGGTTTTTAGTTGGAAACAATGTGAAAACAAGGAAAAACAATATACAAGCTGTGCAATTTTAAATGGAAAAACCCAGTAGTTATTTTGATGTTGGGTAAATATTGTAAGTTTAAAAAAATAATAGTCATTTTCAGTTTTTAAATACAATAAATACTGCATGTTTTAAATATTTATGGTACTATAATTTATAGTTAAAGATTAGGTTTATAATAATATTTATGTTAAATTAAAAATGTTTTTTTATGAATATGTATTTCATTTATTAGAAGAATAACTTTAATTTGAGAAATTTGTCCGAAAAATGTAATCTTATGCATGTACAATGAGTATAGATCAAAGAAATTAAGTTGGTAAGAGATGATAAAAATCATAGTTCAACAATGGCAATATCAAGTACATACCCAAAAGTGTATTTCTTATTTGAATGCACTCTATCTATAACAGTTAAGAATAACCTGATTTTATGCAGTTTAAACTAAAAATTTACCTTTAGTTCACTTTGGCAAACTTGTTTTGTAAAAAAAAAACAATAAGAAAAACCGTCTCAAGAAGGAACGTAAAAAGAAAGTGGCAGGTTTAGGTATTCAGTCTACAAGAGAAGAAAGTTTAAATGTCCCAATATTTTATCCCAAGGCGTTGAGGCGCAAAAAAACGCATTTATTGGTAAACACACAGCACAAAAATAAACACAATATGCATTTATCCCAAATGTTGACCCGCACACCCGCGTATAACATTGACAAATAATCTTTTTTTAAAGAAAATTCAAGGACAAATAAAAATCAGCTGTGCTGGTCCGAAAACCGCTGGATTTTTGGGAGTTTACGTAAGCCAGTGTGGTAACGAATATTCTTACCTTCCTTACATTTGAAAATACTTAGCAACATCTGATTTTCACTTTTTAAACCTATTTACTGCGCACTTATTAATCTTATCCCTCAACATATGTTTTCTGACAGTGACAGTTCTGTGTTGTGAATTGACTTCTCGTTAGTGGTTGGCTGTCCGCCTACCCCCTCTCAAATCGCCCATAGAGCTACACACCCGTAGATGGCGTTCGTAATATTGATTGAAAGGTTCGCAGTGATATTTTCTTATTTACTTCTAACCCTTTTTTACTTTATAGGGTTTTTAATTAATTTTGAATATTACTGTAAAATGAAAAATAATGGCGCAATTCTGTACAATTGTACGTATGCAAATGATTGGATCAATATTTATCGTTAGATAGGAATAAAAGACGCACTTTAATAATAAATACATCTATCGAGACAGGACTATAAAAACTGAGTAAATATTATTATGACGGGGATTGTTGACATTAAATAAACTCATTAAAAAAATCTATATTCACATTACAAATATTGATAAGGAATAAAATTTCGTTTATAGCCACTTTTATTGTTTTCTTTACCCACAAGGTTATCCTAGTTCATTAGAGTAAGAAAATGTAGATTGCATGTTAAAGGTCGTGGCGCGGTCAGTTCAAAATAAAGATCATGTGCTGAATAATACATCGGTGTGACAAAGGCGAAATGTACTTTGTTCGCACAAAATTGTAGCAATGCGAAAAATAATATTAAACACAATATACATTGTATTGAGATAACAGTAGTAAACGTTATATTAGAAAATTATTAACAATTAAAACAGCACCAAAGTGGTTTCAATTGGTACAATCGGACAGAAAACATTGCATTATCTTCGCTTTGATAACATTTTTCCTCTCAAGGCTGCTTATTTCTTTAAGCTGCATGCACACGGTTTTTGAAAAAGCATAATCGGAATCTTCTTGTTGATTGCCAACTTTTTTCTTGAAATAGTCCGCAATAAACTTTACGTTGAAAATGATGTTCTTGGAAATATCAGGATTATCCAGTTTTATCCTTTTGTGTTTATTCGGAAGTTCATCGGATATAGAATCCTAAAAGGAAAAGTTTAAAAAATAATGCTGAAGTATTTTTTAAAATTAACATTAATTAGTTATAAAAACGTTGTTATTCATAAGGCATCAAGAATCATTTGAACGCACTAAAGAATCATTTGAACGCTCCTCTTCGTTCAGAGATGTATATCTGCTAAGATCTGCACCACCATAGAGGCTCTCCTGTTCTGTCTTCAATATTAAAGATTCTTCATTGGTAACTCGAGGGTGGTAACAATTTGCTTCACTCTGAGAATTCTCATTATTAGACTCATCGCTACCAATTCCATTTACTTTAACATCTAGTAAACTATATGGTTGTGGAGAATTCAAATTATTGAATCCTTTATAGGAGCTAAGAATAAATAAATAAATGAATTCATATATTTATGACAAAATTGGTAAATTAATTAAAAAAAACAAAAATAAAATAAAAAGGTCAAAGTGAAAAATGCAATGACTTAAAAATTACTTAGAATACTTAAATAAATATATAAAGAATAAATCAATAATTAGAAGATAATTTTTAGGTAGACACATACTTTCTACTTTTTACATGTCTGGATAAAAATAGCATTGGTTTGTATAAAGGCCATTGTGGAGACCAATCTGGTTCGACGCCAATGGAGATCTTCTCCTTCTCAGTTCTTTTTTCCTTGGCAAACCTGGTTCTAAGAACGTTCCACCTTCTCTCACAATATTCACCTGAATTAGATAGTCAATTATTGAAAGGTTTGACAAATAAATCAATTTAATTAACAACAAACCTGTTGTCCCCAAAACTTTCCCGATGCCTTCCCAGGACTTATACCTCTTCACCTTATCTTTAAAATCCCTCGTTTCCTTGTTGTACAAATGAGGATTTTTCTCCACAATTTGCACGAGCTTTAGATCGAAAACGTCTTCGTCTTGCGCCGACATTTTAAACGCTCTGCTTTTTATACGCCTTCATTTATTTATCGATGTATCTATGCAATGTTTATTTAATTTATTGGGATCGCGAACGCGTGACGCAAACGCAATGTGAGCAATGATTGTATGTAGACGGAGGCAATAAATTCTTCATTCATTAAAGTTGGCTATATTAATATAAAATAAAATATAGGAATAACAATAATTTTAAGAAAATAGTGTAACAATCGATCCAGAAATTATTTAAAATTAAACGAGACACGCAACAGAATACACATGCATTAAATATCAATTTAAATAAAAAGTTAAAGAGTATACGCAACCAAGTATACAAGACAGTGTCGCACTAGAATTTTTTTTAAACCCTTGTTTGAGCAGTGTAATTTTATTTTATAATCGTTCACGGAATTAAAATTATTGTTATAGCTATGCAAGAAATACAACGCAATGATATTATTATATAGTTTGCATCGTCATATTTTAAACATAAACAATATGTTATCTTATCTGGTCAATTGAGCATTATAAGGTTTTAGTGTTCACAAAAGCCCTCTAGCACCTATGCAGTCATTTTACTTTTCTGAGCAACAGGGTAAGTACACG
The DNA here is from genome assembly GCA_033557875.1 of Quadriops clusia. Taxonomy (NCBI): domain Eukaryota; kingdom Metazoa; phylum Arthropoda; class Insecta; order Coleoptera; family Hydrophilidae; genus Quadriops; species Quadriops clusia. The sequence continues at coordinate 1,372 of JAWQRP010002040.1, read as the reverse complement.
AAGAATTTTTAAAAGAAATATTTAATAGTTTTTGCATCTACCACTGATTTTGTAAATGTCAATTTTTAAGGTTAGGATTAACAGTAACATTTGTCAAAATTAGGTAGCAAAAAAACACAAAATTTTGTTTAATTAGCAGCCCTGCTTCAGGTGGCAGCTAAATAAAAATCAAAAAAAGTATAAATTTTGTTAATAATAATAAACTATTTCATCAAGTTTTAGATTGGCAAGTAAGTTAAGTTTAAGTTTGAAAACTTATCATTTTTGCAAAAAAAATTAAGGAAGTTCAAATGAAAGACCGGTATCTTGATTTCAGCCTCAATTCTACACAGTATGCCGTACTTTCAGTACACTAAAGGCTCTTCCGTTCTTACGGAAGAGCAGAGAAAATTTTACGAAGACAATGGCTACATTATTTTTCGGAAATTAGTGGACGACAAGATTTTGGATGATTGCAAGTAAGTAGATAAAATGTTACTTAATTGCAAAATTATATATATAATATACATAATTCAATTTACATGTAAATACACAAAGTGGCCTTATTATTACTCTCTATAATGAACTTTGAACTGTTTTAGATTGAAGGACATTTCAATAATAATACGTGCTGAAACACACGTACATACTTCCTTTTGTTATTATATTCCCGCAATCTTTTAAATGCCTCTCTGTACAGTAATTCAATTTTTCTTTGTTTGCGTTTACCGTATCCAGTTCAGTCCCATTGACTGTTATTTTGTTAATCGTTTTATACGATTTCCATGTTTGACATCCTTAGATTAGTATTTGCAAGATACATTCGTTGCATAATCTTGATCTAAATTTTAAAGGAATATTTTTGTTCGTAAGAACATGTCCTGGTTTTCTAAATGTCACCTGTGCCGATCTTCTTGTACAGTATATTTTGGCAGTTTTTATTTTATATTGTGACTGATGAGGGGATACCTCGCTCCTGTGCTCTAAAGCGACCCTTATTGAAACATTCCAAAAACGGAATAAGGCGGGAAATTCAAATCAACCCGCTACTCTATTTAGCCAAAATTACCTGTGATCGTCTAGTATTTGGTAGGAACCCTTTGTCGTTGTTTTCGTAGTATCCCAGAATTCGTAGGCAAAGTCACGTCAAAGAAAAATTACGCCATTAAGGTGAGAACTGTTATTGAGAGTATGCGAAATGGAAATTTGCATGAAGAATGAATTCAATTGGAATGTCGAGTTGTTCGTGTGTCTGTGTGTGTGTAGTTTCTGTGATTTTAACTGTTTGCATTGAACTTAGTTATTTGAATTATTTAATGATTTTAATACTTGGAAAGTTCTGTTACTAAGAAAGTCCTCTTTCATTCTTTAACTTTGAAATTAATATGACAAA
>JAWQRP010002039.1:0-16828 GCA_033557875.1 Quadriops clusia | reverse complement strand
CGTGTGTAGGCACAACGGCAAGTTAAGACAAGTCAAGTCAAGACTTGACGCGCAAACACTGTTTTTTGTGATTCGGATAATCGGCGATTCGGATAGTCGGAGTTCGGATAATTGGAGTTTTACTGTAAAATGAATTTAATTTTTAAACACTTCCGGTGTTTCAACGTCCAAATAGCAATTTAAGAAATGTACAACAAAAAAATAAAGTAAAAACAAAATGCCAATTAGAATTACTAGCCACCATCTTTCTTTTAATGAAGCCTGTGGAAAGTGGCACGAGACATCCTAAATGATGACTTTTCTCCTCCTCTCTTTACATTAAGAAAATTTTAATTGTTTACATATAATATTCAATTTCTTAAAACGAGTAAAATATTGTACCTATGCCTCTTGTGCAATGATGGTTTTAATAAAACAACAATGTATACACGTATAACAATTTATGAATTAAAGGTAACAATAATATAATAAACACGTTTTTATTTTGTCAGTCAGTCATATACTGCCTATATTGCTGATTTTTTTTGTTTGGATCGTCGATAACCACAGAAAAAAAAACGATCAATGATCAATTATAATCTAATTTATAATGCAATTAATTATAATTACATATGTACCATGAAATGAATCATATTTTTCTGAAGCGATTAAACTTCTTTTTAATTCAAAGAAATGGTATTGATCGTTTTTCATTTGCGACACTTTGTGAGCTGTATGATATTAAACACTTAAGCTTTCCATTACGCTACATAAATGATTGCATTGCTCCATGCATTATTCTAAATATTTAGGAAAATTCGTTTCATTTTCCTATAGTTCGAAGAGTCACCACGAAATTTAAGCAATGCTATTATAAACGTATGAAAGTCTCGATCCTACTAATTTAAAACCATCAGTCCACAGATAATCTAATACAATTAAAATTTTATTTTCTAAAAATCTATTGACTCTAGTTACATAATAATATATTAAATTATCTGTACACTGATGACACTTTATCGTTACAAAATTGCCATTGCATCATGAGTTCTTTTAATTTATTTAATTATTATTACACACTTGAGATGATTATTTTAATGAATATCGGGACAGTTATTCGTCTGTTATCTACTTCAATTAGTAAATGCAGAAATAGTACAAGAACACTTCATACACATCTAGTACGCGTTAGATTTCACCCACCTTGCGTGTATTTCTGGTCAATCCTAACGTCAGACAAGCTCTATATCGTTACCATAAATCTATTTTATCGTGACCTAAAAGTGCTTATTCTCTTGAAAGATGGCTCCAAATGATACAATTCCCAGTACATTTAATGATGCAGTCTTATGAAGTTTATTACCTAAGTTTCTTTAAAATATCTCTTCGGAGGCATTTTACAACAATGTTTGTTTTTAACACTTACCATGTAGTCAACTAAAAATTATATAAATTTTGTTACACGCTATTCCATAGTTGGTTATTGTATGCTCTACTGCTTGCTGCAGTATATATTTGTAATAAATGTTATGTAAATTTTATTTATATTTAGTAACTGAAGTAGATAACGAAATTTAAAGTAGAAATACGCTTAGGTCTAGATTATATTAAATTTTAGATTCGCTAATTACAAAATGTTCAAAGGTAATCAAATAAATGTTCCCATTTTAGTAGCGAAATTCAAAATTATGATGCTTACCTACTAAAATATATTATTTAAAATATATTACACAATAGCCAGACCGGCGCAATCGTAAACTTAAAGGTAATTATTTTAGTCTTAACCATGAAAACTGATACTTAATAACATGGTGAATTTATAAAAGCTTGATCAATTGGCAATTAAGGATTTTATTGAAGAATTGTTTTACTCGAGTAAGGCGATCAAAAATAAGTACGTATTTACTTATAACAACGGCATATACATATATATTTATTTATTTGGCGGAAAATTTTAAACAACTTGCCCTCTATTATTTTTGACCACCTGAAATTTGTTCAATTTTATTAATGTACATACTTCCTATTTGATTGTGACGTATGCACGATATGCATCTATCTATTGCATATGCTTACCTTTAAACTTTATTACTTATCTTATTTGTGTTAATTTTTAACATTATGTATTCACAGACAGCATATAATATTATGTAATGAATTAACTGAATAATCACACATTGAATTTCTAATAAAAACAATTAACACTTTTAAACAACGGCAAAGACTAAAGTTACTATACAACCTTTACAGAATAAATATAGTTCCTATAAAAAAATCGGGTGGATGTAGAGTATTCGTATAGTTTTTAAACAATTATTTTCCATACTGATAGTACGTATCTATAACCACGGATAAAAGATTTGATTTAAATGCAAAGATAATTCTGTTATTAACGTTATAGTAGATTGATTACGTGTTAATTTTAAATTTTATAATAAGTTATGAAGGAATCACTTCATTTGTATAGAATTGAAATGGAGGAAGAACAGGGATCCTTTATCTGGATTAAACATATTGGGGGAACCCAAAAAATCCAAAGTATCTTAAAAACTATTTTAACTCTAAATACCTTATAATAACTTATATTAATCTTAACTTGTATAAGCTCCGTATTAGGGACTAATAAGTCGAATTTTATTTTTTCGAATAGAAAGTAATAGTGAGTATAATAAAATATCTTTGATGTAATAACATAGTCGCAAATGTCTGTTAGTTAATATTATTCACAATAATTGTAGTAGAATAAAATTTTGACATTTTTCAAGATTATCATTATCACAAGGCTGAAAGTACCTCAATTGCGCAGAAACCACATCAATTAGTTTTTAAATATTTCGACTTTTTAAAATCTTTGTTTTTAAAAATTAAAAGTAATTTTAAAATATGTTAGCGTTTAAATCAAAGATAAAGTGTATTTGAGAAGCGCCTTAAATTATAGCATATAAAAATAAACTTCACTGTTATACACTTTCTGGAAAATACGAATAATTTCATAAGAATGTTTACATTGTTCTTTTATCTCTTATAATATTAAACTTATTCTACGGTACTTTGGAGTTTATTAAAGTTGTCATATCAATTCTTTGTTAAGCTAGAATGAAGTAAGAATTCGTTCGTATTGTTGAGATGGTACAATGGTAAAAAAATTTCTAATACCACATAGATGCTGCGTCGTTGATACATTAGCATATTTTATTATAACAGCAAAATATTAACATCAGTATTATTAGAATGAACGATGAATATACTCAACATTTAAGTACTGAATTACATTGGCAATAAAATTTCTTTCTTAGGGTAATATTCCTGCTGTCATATAAAATATTATTAATCTTTTACACACAGACTTAATTCACTAGTTTTCTTCTTAATTATACGCGAATTTATATATTTAGTCCAAGTGGGGTTAAAACGAATTATTTAAATGCATGTTTTGTGTCTCTAATTTTGCTCGCTTGCTCATCCCTAAGATCATACCCCGCCGTCGAACAACTGCAGTGACCGAGTGATCACTTCGTCTTTGAGGCACGATTCCATGAATTCCTCTATGGTGATGACGCCGTCCTGATTCAGGTCCAGCTTCCGGAAGACTCTGTCGATTTGTTCCCTAGCTTTCCTATCGTCCTCTACTTGGTGCGCCCTCCTCCCCATCAGTTCGTGTACTGCTATCACAATCTCTGACAGTTCACCTCGACTGATACAGCCATCTCCGTTGATGTCGTACAGTTTAAAAGTCCACCGCAATCGCTCGTACACGGAGCCACGGAGGAGAGTTGATAAAGTTATCAATAAGTCCTGAAACAAAATAAATCGTTTAATTTTCTTCGTAAAGAGTTTAAGGTGAGCTCCTGTCTACTATACATTTTTTTCCTGAAATTTTATTTCGTTAGACTTTACAGTTGATTTATGGTTGTACAGTTTTCTCTTGGTTATACCGTACCTCACTATTTTCACGAGTAAATTCGTAAAGTTTATATGACCTACGTAGAAAATGTAAACTATATATAAAGCCGACTTTTGATGCAGGGATTTTAAGCTCAACAACTACTAAAGTCTTTATGAGCCATGTTATATATACATAGTTTACAGAGTGGCTTACAAACACGTTACCTACCTGTAGTCAGGTGTTGTATTTCACGTAGGTTACATCAAATACTGTAATATTATAAATAGGCAATATAACTTTTGCCAATACATCATCAAACTTTGATCGTGCGTATAAAATTTAAGTTTAAGCAATCCATAATAATTCCTTCTAATAAATTGTTGCTTCAGTTGAAATTCCTCCCAGGTAATATCTGGAAATTCTGGAAATTTACTAAAATGTGGCACATGGTTATTCATTCTCTCAAAAGTTGAGTATCGTGCTCCATGTACTGGTTAAACTTAGCCATTATTCAATACTCTCGGGACCTGTTCCATTCGATTGAATCCCGCCAGGGTTTATTTTCATCTAAAGTAGTGCCGCAGTATTAATGCCTCCGGTATTACATGGGAAAAGGGTATTAATCAATTTCATTCTGCCATTTTAATTGACATGTATACAATTTCCTCTAGGGGAAATGGGAAACCAGCGTTTTCTTTCATCCCTTAATAGGATAAAGACGTTCTGACTATATCTAATACACGCTTAAATGCCAAGTCTATTTACACCATTAATATAATATTAAGCTGTCGTCTATATAGATTTAGAACTTGGCCCATAAATAAAATTAGCTACTCATTGGTTCCAGTGGATTTTAGATTAATTGTTTCTGAAGACTTGTCTGTGCAACTCCCGGAAGTTGGAAACAAGGCACTAAAGTAATCTTTTTTCGGCGGCCAGAGGATAGCACAATTTATCTCAGAATAAATGGCGAAGAGAGAGAACAAATTATCATTTGTCAGTTGCATTGTTCTGACCTACTTAAAGGTGAAGTATAAATTCTCTCCATTAAGCATAAACTGGAGAAAGGTCAATTTCGTTTCATATAAGGGTTAGAGGGATGCCTGCGAGCAGTCCGGCTGGTTCGATATGGTTAGACTGCGCCACTCTGCGGATTCCAGTCGCATCTACTCCGGTGGCTCGAGCCGAGACTCTAAACATTTACCAATATTGCACTAACACACTCACATAAACTTGGAGAAATTCACTTACCCTGAAACTAATTGCTCCGTTGCAGTTAACATCGAAGGCTTTGAACACGTAATGTGCATATAACGCGGAATCTGGAACAGAGGTAAACAGTGGTTAATTTCATACACATTACTACGCACTTACATGAGGTGTGGGAAAATGTTATGGAAATATACCCCAAGATAAAGCTTGCAATATATTGTACATACATAGTAAGTATATATTTCTGATTTCCCTATAATAAATTTATAAATATGTAGGTACCTAGATTTGCGAGTCTCTTTGCACTGTATTTGAAATTAATAAATTGATTTTTTGTTACCCCACATTATCGGACACCCATGAGAGATTTAGATCCCATTCCATTTTTCACGCAGTTTCAACTCATCAATTCTTCTCTGTTTAGATCGAGTTCGATGTAAACAAAGAGCTAAATCGGAGTTAATGCTCAGTGTAGCGTGCTGTTTATTCATAACACAAAAGTAGCAGGGATTTTACTCAAAAACATTGCAAATCTAAAGCTAACGACACGGCCGAGTTTAAACAACTTGCTAATTAATAAAGAGGTAATAGCAATGTAATAGATTAATTACATGCATACTACAAATGCTCTGTACTTACTTCCATGAGGAAAAAACTTAGAGTATATATCCTTGAAGGAATCTTCGTGCACGACGCCCTCGGGGCATTCCTGAAATGAAAATATTTTGTATTTAACAAAAGCTCTCAGGGTTTTTCATGCATTTAGACGGTGCGCGTAAGTCTAACAACTTCCAATTATGAACCGGACGTGGGGCTACCCTTCTATACACTATACCTACATATAGTTACAAAAGGTCTGCGCAAGAATTTTTCCTTCAACTCATTTTTCCGTGGATTAAATCATAATTTTAGAGATTCTACCTTAGAAGATGTACGGAATTTTCCCTTGTCATATGCACGTTCCTTTAATTTCGCTTCTTAGTTTTACTATTTATTCTACTTAAACAAGTCTGCTCATGGTCGTCAGTACAGTGTGTCTCGACGTAACGCAACCTGACTTAAATCAAAAGCATTTTTGTATTTTTTATTGAAGTTCTTCCGGTGTAGTAAAAGAACATTTTTCACAAAGAAATACTGGCATGCACCATTGATGCCTTTCCAGATAAGAATAATAAATCCCGAACTGCTTTCAGAGGGAAGGGTCCCCAACTAAGAGTAAGGATTCCATAAATCAAGCTAATATTCTTTATCAATTTGATCATTCGTGCAAAAGCTTAGCTATTTCTTCTTAACGTCAACCCTTTTCAATTTACAATCTATTCTCTTGTTATTAACCTTTTTCTGTCAATATTGATACTGGCCAATGTAAACATTTGTCAATTACTGCATCAAATTATTTTTGCGCTGCAGTGGGTAAAGCTCCTCATTGAAGCTATCTGTGTATTTATGGATGCAGAGGCTAGCAAAGAAACGAAGAAAGCCTTATTCAGCTAAATGTCCAAAATTTACATAGGGTAATAAAGAATGCACATGCTATTATGGTGAAGTTAAAAACTTTGCCTTTGTCAAACTTAAACAATAACGAATTTTTAACATTTTAAAGTTTAATGTATCACAAAGTGCAGAAATGGGATCTGGGAGATTATATATATTTTTACAGCTCGATGACCCAAAGAATACAGCCTGTTTTGTTAATATTTTCATAAGGCAGGTATGTACTGTGAAGGTATGAAAATAGGTTACGCAATTCATGCAAATTAGGTTCTTATCAAAAACGGATTTGTTTGCTTAAATGACAATAATTGCCTCAAACAGATAATTGGGGAAATTTTTCCCCGTGTCAAGCGACGGCCAAACAAAAGGCGAGCGCCAGGTCAAACAACAAAGACGTACACATTCAAGGACAGCTCCTCAAGAACGCCTTAATAGTGAAATAGCTCGGCAAGGTCGCTCTAATGCTAACCAGATGTCTAAAAAAGTACGCGGCCTATGGATGGTCAAACGACATCCCGAGTGCCATAAAACTACAGTAGTACCAACTTTCGAGTAGTTAAAATGAAAGTCGATCGAGGGAGAGGGCGTGGTCGAGTAAGGAAACTAAAGGTGCCCGATTCATCGTAAATGACAGGGTCTAACAGGTGATTCGTTGCTCTTAAGCGTGGGGTAGCCGCGTGAGGGGGGGGGGGAGTAGCTCTGAGTGGGTTAAATAGAAACGGTCAGTCATTTAACAGAGTGGTCGACAGTCAGTGAGGGAGAGTCGATCGACGGTCAGATAGAGAGAGTTGAGTCGGGCAGTCGTGAGAAGTCTTCTTACGAGAGTGACAGTCATTCGAAGTTTTCTTTCGATGACGGTCGATCAGAGTGTTAGTTGGTGAAGAGAGTCTTTAGGAGGTAGTCCCAGATGACGGTCGATCAGAGAGTGGGTTCAGTTCAGAGAAAAAGGTTTCGTGGGGTTGAGTTCGTTGTGATCGGTTGTTCAGTGCCTTTGGGAGTGTCATCAACACGATTCTTCTGGGAGCTTTTGGATTCGTTGGCTGCCATCTTCAGATGTGGGACGCAATACAGGCTAAGGATTTTTGTTTTCTTCTTTCTTTATTTTATTCCATTTCGCAGTTAGAGAGTAGTTTTGTCGCTGGTCCACTCGTTAGCTTCACGAGTGAGGCGTTAGTTTGTTTGGTTGTTTTCAATGAACGCCGCCAGAGGGCAATAGGGGGAGGATAATTCCGTTTGTCTCTCTCTCTCTCGCTCAAACACACACACACACAAATCAATTACGGTCGACAAATAAACATAACAAGTCAATTCGAACAATATCATTTTGCCATAACAAAGTTTGGGCCCAACTAATTCAGCGAACGATTACAAGCAAGGGTTTGCTACAACCCATTCAAACGAATCAATTACATCACGGTATCTAAGGTTACATAACGATACAATGGTAGCACGATTTCATAACGATACAAAAGGTAGCACGATTTCCTAACGATACAAACGGTAGTACGATTACATAACGACACAAAAGGTAGCACGATTACATAGTGACACAAAAGGTAGCACGATTACATAGTGACACAAAAGGTAGCACGATTACCTAACGATACAAAAGGTAGCACGATTACATAACGATACAAAAGGTAGCACGATTACATAACGACAAAAGATAGCACGATTAGATAACGATACAAAAGGTAACACAATTTAATAACAATCAAAGGTATCTCGCTCTCAGGGTCATTATTAGGTAAACTGCAGTTCAATAATCTAATGTATAATTCCTTCTTGCTCATCAAGACCGTTCAATTAAATCCAATTCGGGGTAAATCAATTCACAATCAAATGTTTTACGTTGTGATGAAATTTCTTTTACATTTTATTGTTTTAATTGTATACTTAATTCAAGTGATTCCTTTTCAGCTAATTTCGTATTATATTTTTGGTAAGGTGCAAGTGTGGTTTTATTGTTGCGTAGTCTGTTTCCTTTCGGGGTTAAATGTTGCCATTTTACCCTTTATGAATGGTTGCGGGCGCTTGGCTTGCGTCGACGCATTCCTGGAGCCCGGTCCAGCGGGAAAGGGTTTCCGAGTGATCCAGGGCAAGTGCCTTTAGTACCGTCTGTCCTAGTGTTTGTGTGGGCAGGGTACGTCATACGAGTCATCCTTAACCCGTGGAGTCCCCTCAGGGGGAAAGCGGATTATAACTCGCTGATTTGCCACAACGTGGGTATAATCGGTCCTAGATTCCTGTTAACCTCTTTTGTTTACCTAAACGCTTCGTTCCGATTTGTTGCTGGCTGCGTTGCTTTGGAACCGCGTTGGACCGAACCTTTTAAATGTTGCCACCTAACTTACTCGCAGTTTGCGTTTAGGCCGTAGAGATGCCAATGATGACGGTGACGATTGTTGATGGCTTTGTCAGAGATCAACTCTTATCTTGACCTTTTAAAATTCGGATTTGTAGACTATTTTACCATTGAGGGTCCCTGCGCTAACTCAGCTTGTGGTGGGCTGAGTCGCAACAATCGCGTTTTGCCGTGTTGGATTTGTCATAAATTTTCAAAGTTAAAGAATGAAAGAAGACTTTCTTAGTAACAGAATTCCCCCAAAATATTAAAATCATTGAATAATTCAAATAATTAAGTAAAAAGCAAACAGTTAAAATCACACAACTCACACCCACACACAGACGCGTGAACGCCTTGACATGTCAATTGATTTCATCCTTCATTCAATTTTCGCTTTGTTTACTCTCAATAACAGTTCTCACCGTAATGGTGTTCATTTTCTTTGACGTGACATTTGCCTACGAATTCTGGGATGCTACGAGACGACGTAAGAGGGTTCCTACCAAATTCTAGACGATCACAAGTAATTTTGGCCAAATAAAGTTTCGGGTTGATTTGAATCTCCCGCCATTTCCGCTTTCGGAATATTTCCATAAGTGCCGCTTTAGCGTGGTCCCCCTCAATTCGTCACAGTGGCGCCGTGACCAGGATTTGAATATTTCCTTAATCCTGGATTCTCAAAATAAATTAAGAGATTCTTCTCATCATCGACCTACCCCGCCCCTCAATCGTCACAGTACACACATGGAAAAATTAATGTAAAAAACTAAGTGTCTGCCGTAACATAACACAAAAAACAAAAATCGTGTTTTCAAGCTTGGAAGTAAAATAACATATTTTTAATCTCTGTACAGATGTTTTTAACAATACTAATCCCGCCTACTTTCTTGGTATAATTTGAAGAGCCAAATTTACAAGCCAATACGTCAATGTTGATGCCTTGAAGACTACATTTAGGGAAACGATAAATGAAAAACAAGTTTTTTGTTTTAAATTCGCCGTACTACCAGAAAACAATAAGTATGTTGTAAAGGAGTTTCTACTTAAAAAATATCACTTTAAAACTCAAAAACTTGATGTTCACTCGTTTTTTAGAATTTTTTAACTTAATCTGCATTAAAAATAGTACAAATTTATGCGAATTAGAACTATTGTGTACCTTTAATAATACATAACAGAGTTGACAACTATAGGCAGTTAACTTGTATCAGCCTCTATAACTACCAACTCATTATTGATTAAGAAAATTGTAATCCAACGTTTTTATTATAATACCAAATTTATTTAAATATACGATCGTTTCCCCAACAAATCACCCACGCTCCACGTCAATTTATGTCGGATGTTGGTTTGGTCACCTTTAATTTTACTAACGGAAGTTCGAATATATTAATCCACGATTTACTAGGATCATATCAATCATAATGAACGTCAAAGCGTGAAATAGCACCCATGGAGCTTTGCACAGCAATTAACGATGGCGCTAATTGTTTACAAATGAAGCATTGGCAAAAGAAAATCTTGTGAATCGAATAAAAGTTAAATATTCATTCACGTAAACCACTCATCTTCTTGTAATTGTTCGTGCTATTTTACTGATTTATTAACATTAATTTATTAGGTAATAGAGGGTACACATACACACAGTAGGGTACAATTAAATGAATAACATGTGAGCTCTCATTCAACAGATTGTTCTGAGTGTAGTTTACTACTATTATTTAGTAATATTTCGATGTATTATTCATGAAATTCGGCATGCAAAATAGCAGTTTAGCCTCAACAACTTCACATATTTGAAATAGCAAACAATTTCAAGTTCATGCAAATTGTATGCGGTATCACGTCAATGTTTTGTTTTTATCCGACAGAAAATAATTACACATCACTTTAAAATTGATATATGTTGATTAGTTGCAGTTACAGTGCTTACGTATCAAATGAGAATATTGCATGAGTTTTTTATGGATTGCTCACCGGCTACATATTTACATACAGAGACTATTTATGGAAAATGGCATAGACTTAGGCTCATTATTGCAAACTGGAACGACATTCAGGACCCCTGCGATTTTAAGTTTATTTCAGATGGAATATCTAGTTTACAATGGCGACTAATAAAATTAATTAATTGCCGCCTTGAAGATAATATCTTCAGCCGCAAAGTTTGCAAGAGGGCGCCAACTTCACTGCCAACCCCTTATTTGAATAAATATATATTGTTTGCATTTTATTAACTTGTTCGCAGAAAGTTTCAGAACTGAATTACAGCGATGGCTCAACGTATCAGGACATTAAGTTTTTTTTCTAGATGACTAAAAACACAAAGGAATAGCAGTAAAGTGGATCTAAGTATGTGCAATGAATCGCCAGATAAACTAAAGTTACATTGTTCCGGACGCCTTCACTGCTATTATCTAGAGGCACTTTTGTGAGATGAGCAACTTGAAATCGATATGGAAGCAAATAAGGCTTCATCCTGGACGGAAAATATTTTGGGAAGACGTTTCATTAATGGTATAAGACATATTATAATAATTTTATACTCGATTCGTGTAGGTAGTGAGAATTTTAATTTTCAATTTCTTGAAAACCCAACATAAACAGCATACTGATTAGGAAACGAATCGATAAAATATTCCCGGACATTTATTTATTAATAAAAAAATCAATATTTGGATAACGCCCAACGGGATAGCTTATAAGATCAACAAACAGTAATCTCTTCCCGACTCTGGAGACAAGGGGCACAATGGGATTTTCGATGTCGCCCTCGCGGCATAGTTCGAGTCGACTCGGGTGATTTCTAGTCGGTTGGCTGGGCCATTTTAAAGGAAATTCCCTCATTTTGCCGTTCCAATGTTTGTCACTCTCGAGACAATTGGATTTAGCCTTACCATTATCAAGCTGTAAACACGGAGGAAATGAAGAAGAATCTAAGAAGACTCGTTCTTAAGGAATTACGTTTACTCTTTAAATAAACTAGTTGGCCCCCAGCCACATCTCTAAATTTTCGGATTACCACCAATCTTCTACTAGTCTTTAGCTTCATTACTAGAACAGAATATTTGGGTATGTACCCAACCTTTACTGATTGTCAATTTAGTTCGTTTTATATAGTATCTTTACTCTTAAACGTGGTATTTTGTCCAAAATTTTTATATCAAAAATTTTAAGTAAAACTAAAAATAAATATAAAACATAAATACAAAAAAGGTAAGGAAAAAACTTAAAAAATTTTAAATATTTAGTTTTTTCAGTAAATCAACCGGGGTCATCACTTATTGTTAATTCAAAGCTTCATTACATCACATCTAACAATTCTGGTATAACAGTATTATTAATATTATGAGTTAACCCCGCAGTGCAATGGTATATTTTTGTTATGTTTATAAATTTGTGCGACATATGTGCTATGTAGTTCATGATAATTTTGTTTAAAATCACAATAGGGCGACGGAACCAGTAATCGACACTCACATCATTCTATATAGAATAGTAAGAGTTCTGTTTTAATTATTTTATATTTCAACACGTAAACATAGAAAACAGACTTGTAAGTATCCGTACAAAACACATGATGGAGCTTGGCCATTTTGTGCCAAAAGGTGAAGAGCTTAGTTTGTGCTCCTGTGAAAAAACCTCTGTTTTATTAGTGAAATCCTTAACATGACAATCATTGTTAAATAAGTTTTCTTTTTTACTGTTTATAACAACCGTATTGTTAGTTCATCATTGGATAATGTTGATCACTGCGTAGTCGATTATAGGAGTTTAAATGTCCATGACTGGAGATTTTAATAATTTATTATTAAAAAATGCCAATCTACAATCGAAATGCTTCTCGAAGACCTTCTTTCTCATTTTCACTAATCTCTCCCATTCTAGTTATTATATACTTTGAATTATTCGTATTTCTTTCACGTAATGCTCTAAAGGTGTCGATTACTGGTTCCGTCACCCTACAATTTTCTCAAACTTGGACAATTGACCTAAAAGTCGATGATTCTCTTTATGAAAATATAAAATGGATCTAATATAATATTGATACCTGAATAAACTACACAATAATTGATTTCTATTTTATCGGACTATTCAGGAGAAATTGCTGTCAATAAAATAATGTAATAAACAATGGTTGATGCCAACGTAGCAAGCCATAAAATTGGCAATAGAATACGTAACCTTTGAACTTATTAAGGTTAATCGAAATTTGAAGTTACATAACTCTATAATTAATACATAGATTGAAACTACTGCCCTTCTCGCAATATGTATTTTGTAATATCCAAAGTTATGCAGGATATTTAATACGAGTAATATACGTATATACTTTTTGACCATTAATTTCAACATCACAATAGCATAGCTAAACCGTAGCATCCACAGTGCAATATTTTCAGTTTAAACAACGTATCTGGGAAATCGTAAAACTTTATGAAATGCAATTTGTACCATTTCTAAGGAGGAAACTTAATACCGAGGAGGCGGTAAATAGTGACATTGTTTCAAGTAAATTTGAACTTTGTGGTCTTGCCAAGATTGTTCTCAATGAGACTGTGGTGAGCAGTTTCGTACGAGGGAGAGATGAATGACAACGATATGTGGTGCATTACCATAAAATTTGAAAGCATGTAAACCGTGGCCGGTGTGAAAAAGAGCAGACGTTGATGTGTGCTTATCTTGGAAAAGCTTTGAGACAGTCTGTCGCCCGCTTTACAACTGACAGGCCAATATATCCCAGAAGCTCGGGAATCAAACGAGATGCAACCCCTTAACGTACGTGAGCGGCGTGTATCGTCTTTAAAATCTTCCAAATTTGGTTGTATCGATTTCGCGACTGGATAATTTAGTTCGCTTTTGCTTTTTAAACATTCTTCTTGAATGGAAGTGATGAGGAGGAAACTCACCCAAGGGAAACGAATAATAAATAAAAGAAGGGCAACAAACGTGTCTCGGTTAGCACGAATATGTGCGTGGAGTTTATTTTTTTATTTTGTGGCAAGGAAACATGTATTAAATGGTGATGTGCATTCAGTAGAAGGGTTTCAGATTAGTGATTCCTTTTTAGAAGCGCGATCGCGTAAATTGTGCCGATCGACCGATTGCTCCAGATAAGATTATTTTTTCCGAGAGGATTGGTTCCGTTTTCATAGAACAAAATTAGATTATTCCTGCAAGGCCTCCACTGGCGTTATCGATTGCGTCCTGGTGAACATCTCTAGCAATTTAATATCTGAAGAGTTGATATATCCTACGAAGAACCAATTTCCGCATGGGCTTTATAAGGATGAACATATGTTCCGCTTATCGCCCACTTTCTCATTTTGTTTCGTTAAATCAAGTGAATGTGAAAATAGAATGTTGTGGCCCAACAGCATTTAGAAAAAAATGATAAAGCTCGACGAATGAGTCGTGAAAATATAAGTACAACGAGAAAAATGCTTGTCATGTGGAAAACAATAATATTTAAGTTGTGTTCAAATTATATTTGTTAACCAGTCAAATTTTGAAATAAATATCTGCATTTTGAAGCTATTTATTCATTTCAATAATATTTTAATAATTTTATAACTTCTCCTTTCTTTGACCTTACAGTCCAATGAACAAATTAATTTTATACTAATAGTTTTACAATCTTATTTTTCAGGTTGTTATACTTTTAAAAAGATGAAAATTTAATGTTTATTTGTTTTTATTTCAATGTTTTATTATTTTTATATCTTCTTTGGAAATTTCCATTTTATTTTAATTCATGAATTAAAAATCTAAAATTAAGTAGGTACAATTATTATTATTAAGCTAATTAAAAATAATGACATACCCAATGATATTTTATTTTTAAATATTTCATAACTTCGCTTAAAGCGGCGCACGTTAGTCCGGATCGTCACAAAACCTGGCCAAAATTATTTAACACGTTTTCATGGTTTCTTGACGATGCAAATGTTGATTTTGATTTATAGTTTTAAAATTAATGTATTATTAATACACTCTTTTCGTCCCCGTCCATACCGCTGGTTTTATACTGTTAATTTTTCTATATTTTCTTTATAATGTAAACAGCTGCACCAATTTACCATATATCGTTAAATCTATATTTACATGATCATACTTATTTACAAAATATACAAAAAATAGTCTTTAGATAAAAAAAATGTTTTTAAGAAATCGAATCATTCATGTTCATTTTCGGATTCATCGATTTGACCTTCTTCAGTATCCTCGCATTCCGTGGCTTCCTCGTCTGTTTCTTCATCTTCTGATTCTTCACCTTCGTTTTTGTCCAACAAGTCAGGGGTTTCTGGGTCCAATTTACGGGAAGACGTAATCTGTCGGCATCTTAAGGAAGTTATATAAGGATCGGAAGACACTAATAGAAGATGAAAAATGTCTTCATTATTTTTCTCCCGAGAGCATCTTCTAGAAAAATCTCGCCTGTACTTTTTGAAGTCCTTATTACGTGCTTCCTGGGCTTCCTCGCTCAATTGTCCAATATGAAGTAACGAGCTTTTTATTATTTTAGAACCGTGTATTAATATTTTGTGTACACTCGGTGGCATTGGATACCACGAATATATCTGAACATAATATTCAGCAGTCTCTTTTGCATACAATCTTTTGCATACAAACTTGGAAACATTTATAGTGTGACCACTCGCAATGGTTTGTAAAATAATGAGGAACCTATGAATTAGATTTTCCGATATCCCAATTATTATGGCAGACACTTCTTTATTTTGGAAGAACCATCGTTGGTACTTCCAAACCCTTGTTTCGGTTTATCTACATGCAATCCAAGTTCCTTTTTAAAATTCTCCTGGATTTACTTTTTTCTATTTTCGATTATTTCCTTATCTGTCGATCCCCGAGCTTGCCATTTACCTATGGGTAATTTGTATGATAAATGCAGAAGGCATTTAAAAAATCGTATCCACCCATGAAGCACGGAAAGCCCAAATTGGAGGTTTTCCTCATTTTCTTCTTGTTCGTAACATTTTTGCAGGTCATTAAAATGTTTGGAGGTCAAGCCGCACAAATAACATTTTTGGGTTGACGTTGTTCCAGTTACAGAGTTGCAAATTTTACCATCAACCATGGTAATCAGCAACTTGTGAGATAACACATGGGCTGAAAAGTCCCTGGGCTAATAAAGAATACGCGTTTTTTTTGTTCAAAATTGGCTTTATTCATCAACGTAATCTCCATGTTTCATCCATTGTCACATAACGACGCAAAAATTCCGGTTTGTTACGTTGAAACATGACCAAACACTGCTGAGAATCATCAACACGTTCTTGTTTTTGGTCAACAGTGAGCAAACGCGACACCCACTTTGAACAGAGCTTTCTCATAGTCAAATGCTCATGCAATATAAGACCAACACGTTCTTTTGATATCTTTACAATGTCAGCTAACTCACGAAACTTCACGATTTTGTGGATTTTTTGATATTTTCTGGTGTCACCGCCTCATTTGGACGTCCACTGCGTTCTGCATCATCGGTGTATCTACGACCACGTTTGAAGTCAGCAAACCAACGTTTTATTGTTGTTTCTGATGGAGCAGAGCCCGGATAACCCTTTTCAAGCCATTGCTTCGCTTGAACGGTATTTTTTCCCATCAAGAAGCAGTGTAAAATTAAAACACGAAATTGTTTTTGCTCCATTGTTTTGAAAATAACAAAAGTAGTGTCACTCTTAGCACAATAACTCACAAACTTATGAGTAAAAATCATGAAATTTTAACAGCTTTCCCCAGCAGCCATAACTACAGAGCTGTAAAATTATGTATGTTTGTATATCCAAACTAATAGTACCTGTAACTTCCCAGTTTAAAATAATGGTTTGGACGCATAGATCTATACTTTTACAATAGTACTTTTTGTTTGTAAAACTTCAAGTTTCTTA
>JAWQRP010002038.1:0-16829 GCA_033557875.1 Quadriops clusia | reverse complement strand
AGCTTTTAAAGTTCGGACTTGCAGATATTTTGACCACTGAGGGACCATGCGCTTAACCCAGCTTGTGGTGGGCTGAGTCGCAACATTCGCGTTGTTTTGCCGTGTTTCATTTGTCATCCGAATTTCAAAGTTAAAGAATGAAAGAAGACTTTCTTAGTAACAGAACTTTCAAGTATTAAAATCATTAAATAATTCAAATAACTAAGTTAAATGCAAACAGTAAAATCACAGAAATCACACCCACCCAGACACACGAACAACTTGACATTTCCATTGAATTCATTCTTCATTCAAATTTTCATTTTGCTTACTCTCAATATCAGTTCTCACCTTAATGGCGTAAACTTTCTTTGACGTGACTTTGCCTACGAATTCCGGGATGCTACGAAAACAACGAAAAAGGGTTCCTACCAAATACTAAACAATCACAGGTAAATTTTGGCCAAATTGAGTTTCGGGTTGATTTGAATCTCCTGCCTTCTTCCGTTTTCGGTATGTTTCAATAAGTGTCGCTTTAGAGCACAGCAGCTAAGCCCCTCCCCCCCAGAACGTCACAATATATACAAAATTTTCTTTATTAAAAATATGAATTATTACTATCAGGATAAATAATATTTTTTAGTGAAGAAAATTCAATAGTAAATTTTTCAAAGAATAAAAACGTCAAATTCTAAGATTAGGAAAGAACATATTTATGTTTTACATAATGCAAAGGTTAAACTATGTTTTTTTTTGTAGTAAATTTACTTTATTGAATTGTTAATTTACCTAAATTAAACTGTTACTCTACTTCAAACTCTATGTAAAAATTTTTCTCCATATTGTATTTTTACTTTATTGAGGATTGAATTTACTTCACAGGATAAAGTGTATTCATTTTAATTGTTATGTTTATTATTCACTTTTATCCTATAAGCTTACTAAAAGCATTCTATTACTACACTATGATGTAGTAATGATAACAATAGGGAACGATTATTCTTCGACCTGGAAACAGAAATATTTTATTAGAAATATTATGTTTACTTGGGCGAAAAAGAAAACGTGGGTGTTGGTGAACATAACGTACCAGATTACCAAGGACGGTAAATGTAGTTTCCGTAAAGACTCATTTATCACTGTGCGTTTGCAATCGTTAGAAGTAGGATATACGTGTATATTGAGTACACCTACGTAGCTGTAAATATCTTCAAAACTACATAGTTCCTAACTCAATTTGGTATTTATCGATTTTTATTGTATCGCACAATAATGTAGACATCGTGTCGGGACAGTCGGCGGTAATTGGGAGATCTAAGGATTTAAACGATAATGCTACAGGCGTTACAATTGAACGACGTGCCTTTTGCGATGAAAACAGAGCGAACCAACCTCGCGTAAGTAGTGGTGCCAACCCTTAATGCCTAAACCCCCTTTGCACCCAACCCCATTAGATCTAACCCCATTAGACCTAACTCCCTTAGACCTAAGTCCCTTTTCTCCCAACCCCCTATGAACGAACCCCCGATAGCAATAACCACCCATAAACAAACCTTCCCGAGTAGTACATACCAGCGCTCGTTGGCCCACTTTTCAACTGGGAACTCGTTACAAGAGCCCAATGTTGGGCAATGGTTCTCGTGGGCGAGCGAGAACAAGGGGGTGTGGAGCTATTACAGACACCCCCCGTATGGATTCAACCCCGTCAGGTCATGAAAAATATATTAATCGTCCCTAATGAGCAGCCATGAATATTTAACCGGCTCTTATGAACACGTTAAACGTACACTTTAAAACTTGACAGGTATTCAATACGTTTGTAATGTTGCGACTTGTAAAGGTCGCGTTTCAGCTTCAAGTGTTTCAGGACTGTACTGAGCACGTCAGAAATGAAACTGTGCCGCACGATAAATACGAAACTGTAAAAATTTACATGTAGGATATGACGAAATATTATGCACCGCGCGTACATGGAATTGTGTAAAAATGACATCACTAACATGGAATATTTTCATTACACCATCATGTAAAATTGCATCCCATAAGTAAAGTTGTGTAATTCTGAATGTTATGAAAAGTTAAATAAATTAATAACAACGTTTGAATTAAGTATGTCTATTGTAAAAACATAATATAAAAATACAAGGTACTCTAAGTCAAGAAAAACATGTCTTACCTGTTATATAGAGCTTATGTTTTGCAGCATAGCAAATCAATTAAAAACATTGATAAAGTACACAACGTATACGGAATAAAAGTGGGCTAATTCCTGCTCATCAGAGCCGCACCGGTAAAGGGGAGTAAATTACATAATCACGGTCGGAATTCCATGGAATATTTCTTAATTTTACATTTTATTAAGCATTTCTGCGTTAAATTACATTTTTTATGTAAATTTGCATATGTGCAACTGTAATTTAAAAATTACTCGTGTGGATAGGTAAAATTAACTAATTTTTCTCCCGAACGGTTGTAATACGCACTTTATATACCTAATTTTTACGTAAAATATTAATCTGCAATATCGTAGGTACATTATTATGAGTTATTATTTCCCGCTTGATAGTGGCGCCATTTGCCATAAGAATTACATAAGCGGTAAAATTAGAAATCTACTTTATTCCTTTGGGAGTTTTTGACACTTACCGCTCGACTGTGCTGTCAATTTCTTTAGAAAACTGCATAAAGCGATCAAATTAAGAATTAATATCAGTCGCATAGATACAATACTATAGCTACCAGCATAGAAATACCTAACCTTAATTGTCAAATATGACGTTTCCCTTAGATAATTATTTTATTTTTTATAAAATAATTATTAATGCTCGGGAGAAAAGTTTTGTATAAACACTCGGGAGTTAAACACGTATTACTCCCTCGAATTTTTAATGCCCTCGACTTGCTACGCTCGTCTCGGGCATTAACCAAAATTCTCGGGAGCAATACGTTGTCTAACTCCCTTGGAGTATAAATAACTATTAGTTTCAGAAACTTCAACCCCGGATGCGCTCGCTCATTCTCGAGTCACAAAACCTTCACTTGTTATTTTAACATATATTTTTTTTTCATTTTTTAATACAAACTGTCACAGTACTTTTTTAAAAAATACGCAAATTTTAACAAAACAATTTTTATGGCTCAAACTCTATTCAAAATGTGTAAAAAAATGTTGTTTTCAAGATTTCAACATAGCTATTCCATGCGTAATACCACAAACGATATTAATAGCAAATTTCAACTTCAAAGGTCAAACCGTTTAAAAAGTGAGTAGCCCTAACTGTAACATTGTACTGCATCCCCATCCTTAATTATACGGGAATCATAATTGAAGGAGACACGCGTAGTCTGAGCTCAAGTTGTCTTTTGTCCGGTTGCACAAAAGAGAACAAAGAGTTAACACTTTGTTTGCGAATGATTACCTTTTTAGGAATCGCAAACAAATTGTTATTTTTCTCAGTTGTTTGTTAACTTTCATTGTTACATTCTTGCGGTAAAAAGAAGACTTTCTTTGCAAGAATTTTTGAAAAGATTCCTTTATACTCTTCTCTGAGTAAAAACAAAGCTTATTTCCAAATTTCAACTCAATTGATGCCGTCGTTTTTCTTTTATTTCCGTTTAACGAAACACCTTACTCCTGGCCCCCCTGGAACTGTTTCAAGTAAAGGGATATAAAAAAACTTACAGAAATCAAATTTCAGGTTAATCCCTCCACTGGAAGTGATCTTTTTTAATTTGTTTTAATATGCACACGTGTTTATTATAGTTATTTTAAATATCTCAAGTGTATAATATAAAACTACATACATATAATATTATTATGGAGTGGTATATGTTGGCGAGATCACAAGAAAACAAAATTGACACTTTCTGAATTACAAGTAACACTTTCTGAATTACAAGTCACACTTTCTCAATTACATTTAATATTTTCTGAGTTAAAATTTACTAATTAGAATTACAATTTACACTTCCTGAATTCAAATTTACTAAACTGAATTACATTTAATACTTTCTGATATTAATTTAATCTTTTCTGAACTACAGTTGAAAAAATGAGTACACTAAGTGGCAAAATTACATGTTAGTGTTAGTTCGATAGTAATTTCTAATTAACGAAGTCCGTATGCAAAGTGAGGACAAACTCCCCCGAAAAGACGTTATCGTCCAAGTGTTTAGACTTTAAACAAAATGGTAAAAGGGTAATCCAGGCCGGGAGGAATGGCCCAGGCCGCAACCTCGCGTTTCCCAAAAGAGCAAATAAACACTCAATAAAGAGATGAAACTGAATTAGCGAGAATGAAATGACTTTTCAACCCTTACCAAAAGGATTCAAATTTGACCTGAAAAGAAATCGATTGAATTAATTAAACATGGAACTGAATTGAAGAGGACCTTAATCATGACAGTCGAATGCATTCGGTTGTGAACTAAGATATCTTTGAATTTGATTGGTTGAACTGCTATAATGTCGAATATTATTTTATTTACTGTAGTTTACCTTTTAAATGGGTGCGATCACTAGGGCTTATTTTTGGACCGACACTCACATTTTTTCCAACCGTTTGCAAACGTTTTACGTTTATAGTCTTAATTTTCATCACTGCCAGCGCCCTCTTTTTCAGCATACTTCAGTGCAACTGCATTGGGAACGTTCACTAGGTCTCATTTTTGGACTGACACATTTTATGCAACAGTTTGCAAACCGTTTACGTTTTAAGTCAAAATATTCCCTGCTGTCAACGTGTTTATAGCTGAAAGTAGCTAACTTCACGTGTAATTTTCACATGCTTTGTTTAAACCAAGTGATCAAAAGTTCTTAAACATATTGTACAGTACATAAATATTTATGAAATGCACATACTGTTAATGAACTTTTGATCATTTGATAAGTAAATCAACTAGTCGGACGTAGGGGATGGAAAACAGTTAATATATTTTGCGCTGGACCTTAGATCGAATCCAGCTCTTCATGTTCTACTAGTTTATATACAGGGTGATTCTGTTTTTCTTTGCAAAAATATCACATATAGTACTCACTAAAAGAAGCAAAAAAGTTCCTATGGGTGCATATCCAATGTCCAACCTCTAGGAAGATACAGCCCCTCAAATTTACGTAAAAATTCAGACGTTTTTTGGTATAACTGGCACATCTTTTACACTATCGAGTTGATTTATACACTGGCGTCTTTAGTTTAATGTCCGTAATTCTCAGGTATCGAGAAAATTCAAGACAGATGAAAACTATTTAATTAATAATAGGATTGGCACGGTTTTTACACTATAATTTGAATATTAGTTAGAATATTTGAAATTACTTTGCAGCGTATTAATCCTCGTTCAATTTCCAATACAAAAGATGCCACATTCAATCATCCTAAATCGCACCCTTTATGAGATATGTAACTTTTTCTCCATTGATGCATATACTGCACCCTCAAAGGGTATTGCATTCTCATGCAATTCGACAGAAAACTTCACAGACACTTTCGATTTGCGATCCATAGCCTTAGATAGCCACCAACAAGTGACATTCATAAAAACCACTCCGAAAGATAGGGTTGTTATTGGTTATTTCACTGTTTAACTTTGGGGGGCTATGTCTCCTTTGGGATTTAAGATCGGACTGGAACTTTTTTGTTTCTTTTGGTGAGTGCTGTTTCTGGTACGATTGTTGGAAAGAGATACAGAATCAGTGTGTATATTTATTTATTGTCATGTGTAATGAAAAAAATTGTAAAAGCTACCGGAGCGGATGTTAGATGCATTTCGTGTCGTGAACTATATCACGCTGCATGTGCAGTAAGGATATAGAGTTTCCCTGTGATGAGCTACCATGAAATGCCCTGCATGTCCGACCGTTGATAAACAGAATGGTAGTAACGAGAGCCTTAAAAAGGAATATCAGCTGTTAAACTCGTTGGTTCTGCAGCTAATGCAAACGCAAGACCTACTAAGTGTAAGGGTAGCAGACCTAGAAGAAAAATAGGGAAACCTAATCTCAGGGAAGTCGGTGGAAATTGGTATAAAAAAGATTCCGGCGTCAAAAATTTGGCGCGTTGATCAGTAGCCTACCTTACCCACCAATTATGCCGAAACTAACAAAAGCCGCATACGGTCGTTGGACGCCGAAGGAAAAGTTCATAGCTATGATGAGAAAAGTCCTTTGGTAAGAGAGAACGAAAACGGTTTGAACTGTCTACAGGCTGTACAAAGAAGAAGAAGTGATTGAGCCAAGGCAGTATAACAGAGAGGAGAAAAAGTGGAACGCGAGTGCCGAGGTGTGAATCCAACTGGCCTATCAGCGGTGGATGGTCACGTCTGGATCTAGATTAGAGGTTGCCAGGAGTCAGCGACAAAAGTAACAATAGAGGAGTA
Organism: Quadriops clusia; assembly: GCA_033557875.1. Taxonomy (NCBI): domain Eukaryota; kingdom Metazoa; phylum Arthropoda; class Insecta; order Coleoptera; family Hydrophilidae; genus Quadriops; species Quadriops clusia. The sequence goes on along the minus strand of JAWQRP010002038.1, from coordinate 10,475 downwards.
TCTTAGATGCAAAAACCTGGATGGGGCCACTACAGAGCTACCTGCAAAAGGAGGGGCAAAGTCCTTCAGACTGTGTGTTGACTTCATCAGTCGCGAGAAACTGATGAACCCAGATCTGTGACTTGGTGGATTCTAGATAAGAAAATACAGATTGAAAAAAGACGAACTAAAGTCCATACTCCAGATTTGTTTGTGTTATTTGTGTTTGTATTGAGGAGCAACGGTAAGAAACGCAACTGGGTCCACAGTACGTGGTCTGTTAGAAAAGTATCCGACCTCTTTTTTTGCGAAAACCTGAAGAATGCTCTTGCATGAGTCTACTTTGAATCTTCGTGCGCATGTGTATTTTTTCCCGTCTGTCGATAGCGTCTGTTGCTGACAAAACAGCATTTGAATGTGGTAATGAATAGTGGTCTCGTCGTTGTGTTCCTCATGTCCTCTCTTGTCTGAAATCACATTCTTTTTCTAGGTATTTTACTTTCAACAGAGGGACACTAAAACTTGAAATGAAGGGTTAATCACAATCAGCACTCAGCTCAAAACATAGAACATTTCAAAAACTCAATTAAGAACGCAAATTAGCAAGACATTTATGATACTGAAAAGAGCTACACTAGGTTCCACAATATATTACAAGATTACACAGTTTTCCTTGAGGTCACCCTGAAACAAATCAAATAAACGAACAAAATCAGATGGTAAAATGCAGAGATTATGAAATTCAAAAATCAATTGGATGTTGCAGATTAAAATGGAAATATAACTTAGAAGTGGACTGATTTACAAGAGAGGTAAACGTGAGGCTCATTAGTAAATATGAAAACAAAGTTGCAACGGCCTGGAAAATTGTGAACACTGAAACTAGCAAGATAAACCGAGTTAGGACTAGGGAAAATAACCTGAAACAAAGTTGATATTCAATAAAATTTAAAAAAATTAATGTTATTGTAGACCGTCGAACTACATGAATAAATGAACTTTTTTAATAGACCTGGTGGATAGTTGTTATTGATCTGTTATTTTTCTCCAAGAACTCCGGGTGGCTTAATTTTCTTGATTCTGTATAGATCATGCTAATGTTCTGCTGCATGGATTCAAAAGGATGACAATGTTTGTATATGCCCGAATTTGTAGGTTTCTAGCACCAGTCTATATGAGTACTGGTGTACCTCTTCTTATAACTATAGTGTGTCTACGAATTCTTCCTCCATTGTAAACTGTGGATTGGGACGGTAGCTGTTTAACGCGCCTAAGATCGTCAGTTTCATGCTCAGGTATCGCACATATGATGTCATCCACATATTGATACATCATTGGAAAGTAACCGTAATTTTTCAGTTCTTTTGTGTAGCAGGTTATTGGCGACTATTTTATTCAGGACAAGGTCCATCACTAATTTTTATGAAGATCCTTCTTCAAGGTATTTCTTTAAAATGGAATCTGTTTCCTGTAATTTGGCTAGAATTTGACAATTCAAAGAAGAATGCAAAGCTTCAATTATAGACAAAGAATCTTCTACTGTATTCTTTTTATAATCCAAATATTTGAATTGTCGTGGTGAACATTTGTCTCTTTTAGTTTTATAAGCGGAAGTTAATAGTTGATGATCAATGTATACTGAAAATGTGCATATTTCTAACATGTGAAATATAGATTTGCAATACTTTATATATTTAGCTTTCAAAATTTTTCCAAACTAAAATACATAGTTTTTTCACTATAAAGAAAATAAATTAGTCATTGAAACTAGACGCTAGGTAGTGGTTCCAGGAACCTCAAAGGCTAACTGAATAAGTGTATGTACAATAAAGAACAAATGAGTACAAGTAGAGTTAATTTTTCTCTAAGATTCATTATTTAATAATGGAATGAAGCTTCAACTACAGAAATCTGTTTGAACAAACTCCTGCATGTAGTAGTGACAGCGCCAGCGATTTCCAAATGGATTTGTTAGAGCAGCTAATAGGTTTAGTTAGCTTTTAGCCGCCCTCTGCATATGGCCGGCGCGACGGCGGCGCTGCGTTTTGATTTCGCTGATGATATTTAATTTGTACACACACGTCCGGTCTGCGAGATGAAAGAGGGGGCATTTGTAAGTTTTTAATTAGGATAGTTGGATCCACGCAAATATTGACCCATTGCATTAACAGCTGGCCGGACGCACAGCCAACTGGTGATGCAGCAAACTGGAGTGTGCTCTTTAAATATGCATGTATACAGGGGACACCCAAATGTTTTTCATTTTTAAAAACTTGTAAAAATGAAGCAGATGTAGGTATGAAACAGGTGTAGAATTCGTTCAGCGTCTAGTGAATTTTGAGTGAAATGAACTTCTTAATGCGTTTCTCTTTTGCAAAAATTGTCACGATTTGACCTCATTTCGATATTATTAGTATTATTATTATCACTTTTTACAGTGATGGTTTCCATAATGCTTCTATTTCAATTTTTAACTTCCTCTGGGACATAACCCCCTGAATACGCATTATATAGATTTGAAGGACGTAAAGGTCCATCCAATAAAAAAAGATGTCTAAACATTTGTAAAAAAACGATCGTAACGTCCTCAGAAGTGGTCACCTCGGGACAGAGCTGCCGATTCCGGCGGTGGCGTGAATGGTGGCGGCGGCGGCGACACACGAATAAGTGAACAGCCGGAAATAAAAAATAAAGCCATCATCGTGTAGGTCGTCTCAGAGTCGGAAGCTCGAAGGTACCCTCTTTGTCTCTCCATAGGTATACATACGTCCTTCCGCTTCCGGAGACGACCGTGCGTGTGCGGCGGCGGCCCTTTTGAAGAGGCAACTTCACAAAACTGCCATCTTTATTATTAAAAGAAGCGGTGCAATAAAGGGGCCCGACCGGCGGGCTGGGACTCGTTTACAGAAAGAATACTTTTCGAATGCCCTCGATCTTTCGCCTTCTCCTTCTGGCGCGTGCTGACGGTCAGCCGAAAGAACAAACAGAAGGGTCTTTCCGGTAACGAGCTCGCGGTCATCTGCGGCCCCAATTCCGCAGCAAAGTTCCCTTGACTTAACGATCGTCTATAAATAAAGTTGTTGTAATAAGAACGTTCCGGGACGGATTATTGTGATGGAACAGGGATGTGCGCCCTTCTGCAATGCGTTCCGCAATGATCCCAATTATTGGGGCATTCGGTGGAATCACCTCGGTCACTATCAAATAATGACCTTGTTTGAGTCTCCTGTGGGGTAGGTTCAAACTTTCGGAGGTGTTCACACGTCAATCCATGTATGATACATTTATGCATCCCACTTCTGATTTGAGCACTAATTCGAACTCCGTTAATACGAACAAGGTCAAATTATTATTTTGTATCTACGAGCAAAACACTACACTTTCACATTTTCTTGAATTTGTGTTTTTAAATAAATAAAAGTTCATAGATTCTATGTTTAAGCAAATTGTCCTGTCTTTTCCGTATTCTTACATGATCAAAATCTAATGTATATCCAGTACCACTGCTATGTTTGCTGAGAGCTGTACAATTTTTTAAGTTGTCTTTATTGCATGAGACTATAGGTTTGTCCCAACAGGCAGTCAGAAACAGTCAGCAACAAATTGAGTTTGCGCAAATGTTAAAAAGTGTTCCTCAACACTTCAAACAAAGTTCCGATTACTTTGTCAGCTGTTCCAACTGATAGCAAGTGTTGTTGTGGACAAGTTCCGAGTAGTCAAATCCGGTACCTGCTCTCTACGTGGTGCAATTTGTCAGAGACTTGCGCACTGGACAAGCGTGAGAGAGATAGCAATAGAACTTGCGCTTGATAGATACCCGTGATTTTGACATTCACCTGTACGTTTTCAGGTTTGGTTTATTGAAAATATGGCTATGCATTTTTCAGATGAAGAGATCGATTTTGAATTTGATAGTTCATCATCAGAGAACAGCGAGGTCGAGATATTGCTGAGAGGCATAAGACACAAAAATGAAAATTACTTGGGTACGTTTACTTGAGAAATATGTGGGCATTGTGCACCAATACGGAAGTATTAGTGTTTTATGATTATTTGTTTTGAAATATAAGATGAAATATTAAAATGTTTAATAACTAGAGGAGACAGGACCAACGTATGACGAGTGTCTTTTTTGAACACTTCCGTGTAAGCCGCCCTGTGGTTAATGGAATAGCAGAGACTTTTGACAACCAGAATTTACCAGAATTGAATAAGTTACTAAACACAATACCAACCTATTCGGTTTGTCACCATGGGACCTTACATTGTGCGCCATCTGCGTTTTATATATGTTTTATATATATGACTCTAACTGCCAGTTACGCGTTCCAACAGGTAATCTCCTCTTGATGGTACCAAACTATGTGCCTTGCCACCGCATGCGCATTAAAAATTGACAAATTAGTTCCGAACATGTTCCGATTTAGCTTGTTGGAACAAACCTTATATGTTGTTTAATCCTACATTCTAAATATATGTTTCTATAGAATACTTAATTTTAATTTTTGGACTCATTCCCAAGGTGCAAAGAAACACAATTGTAAATATTGTTTTGTCTTCCGAATATAATTACCATCGAATTCAGAATAGTTTATGTTATAGACAAGATTGGAATATTTCAATTTATTATCTAGGTCTTTTTTTCTATTCTGAATTTAGGATGTGATACTGTGACGATATGGAGACAGGGGGCGCAATTAATATAACTGGATGTCTTATCAAAATTGATTTTCCATAGAAGACACGCGAGAAAATAATAATAATTAAAAAATTAAAATAATAACATTAAAAAAATATATTAAAAATAATGTAACGGAAGTCTATTAGTAACAAGAAGGAAGACCTTCGTGTGATAGTTAAACGAGAGGATTTATGGTACCTAACAAAAAAAGGACCATTTATGCGCGGAAAAAGAAAGAAATTCGCAAACAATGGCCTATATAAGGACATTCCCAAAAATGCGCAAATTATGCAAAAGGCTTAGCAATGTTACGCTAATTGTAACCAGATGGGAGAAAGAAATTCGGAAAAGACGGTCGGTAGATGCGTGACTGAATCCTCATCAAGGCGCTAATAAACAACAGTGATACTAACTTTCCTTGCCGAAAAAGAAGAGGTTTTTGGCAGTTGATTGGTTTCCCTTCAGAGGGGGTGTCGCCACGAGGGGGGGGGGAGGAAGAGTTCTGATTGGTTAAAAAACAGTTATTTGACGAAGATCCACAGAAATGGCGCAAGGAATGATAGGGGTTTCTTCCAATAGTGGAGTAGAGAAAGAGAGTTGGTCTGTGACCAAAATCGGTTATGTGGTTGGTAGTGAATGAACGAGGTAGTTCAGTGGTTGCTAGTTCGTCAAAAGAATTAGTTGGTAAATGTCCGATGAGGAGGTGACCATGACCATTGACCCCCACGGGTTAAGGTTAATTTGATCTTGAGCTCTCGTAGTTCAGATTTGAAAGTTAGTTATTCTGAGGGTTTGCCCGTTATCCAACTTGCGTTGTGCACTCAGTAGCAGCATTCGCGTTCAGCATTTCATTAGTCACAAAAAAATTTCCAAACTTAAAGAATGAAAGAGGTCTTTCCTAGTAGCAGAACTTTGCAACCAAATCATTAAATTAAAATTCAAAAGAAAATAATTAAATTCCAATAATTAAATTAAAAGCAAACAGCGCAAATCAAAACTAAAATCAGTAGCAAATTTGTCCCCTAAGGGTTATACCGCCGTACCTGAATCACAGCTTGGGTTTTCTATGAATTGAGCCTCGGGCTCCTCAAATGTCACAATACAATACAGGATGGACCAAATTTCTCTGCAAATTTTGGTCGAGCGGTAAGGCTATAATCGCTTGCAAGACAAGTTCTCCGTTGAAGACAACATGTGCAGTGCCTCCTTTGTTGTGGAAGCGATTATAGCCTTACCGCTCGGCCAGAATTTGCAGAGAAATTTGGTCCATCCAGTATTGTAAGTATTCCTTCTGTCGTTTGTAATCTGCTCTTGTTCGATGTTTCCTGCATTTCAATGGTGATTGAATCCATTGTGGACTTGCATTTGACAATGCTCCACTAAACAAAGGATACAGTGTCAATGACACAAGAGTATCCTGTTCTTCCGGAAGTTGTAGCAGGGGTGGTTTATTGGTCACTAAAAACCAGCACCTTAGCAACTAGGCTACCAACGGCGACACAGTGGAAATTACTTCTATATTTTTAGAGTTACAGATTTACAGTATATAATTGTTGCAAGCGTACCGATTGTTTCCTGCCCCTGTTCTCTTATCTCCTGCGGCCCCCGTTGCTCCTTTTCCTTATTTTAACATCATTTTACTCCAAATTAGGAGCTAAGTCGCAAAACAACTATCAAGGAACTTCAAACGAATAGACGTCACTTTGACGTTTGCTTGCAAATTGTCGTTTGTTTTCTTAATTTTGATCAAGTGTTTATAAGCACCAGAGGGCGCTTACATCGCGCACATTTTTCGCGCGGGAAGATGAACTATGGACCTTATCAGTGGTTACGTCATTGTGACGTACCGATCAGCCGTTGATGCCAAATAAATAAATATGGAGTGGTCTCCACTCGACTTTCTCGCATGTTTCTAAGTTGCACTAGACAAGATAAGACAGATTCACATTAGGATTCAGAGCGACTTTTGAATAATTTTGTTATTATACACACCCAAGTGCGCTTGCGCAAAAACTATGCGCGACAGAACAAAACACTACTAGTGTTTTTTGGAGCCTATTATGGTTAAACAAAATTCCCAAACGCCATTCACAAACAAACCGATATCTCTTCACACGACGACATTTTAGTCATCTGTCGCCCATTACTCAGCTCATCTATTTATTTATTTTTTTATTATTTCATGCTGACGCTAACCGGATTCTAATCGTAAGCTCCGGCTTACGCAACACTCCGATCAACTGCGGGCGATTTATCAAAGGGAATCGTCCTGTCCGATGGAGACGAATATTCAACATGTGTGTCGGTGGCTTATGCCAAAAAGATCTCCTATAACACACAACTATACTCACAATATTCCGTTCGGATGTGTTTAAACTAATTTTAACCTAACGCTAGTTTGGTCCATCAGATGTTTTCAAGGTCACGCTAGGGCAATAAGCATCGCGCCCACATGTTACCTCATTTGGCAGATTGACGCACGTGTCTTTTTTACTTAAATGTTCAATGTTAATAAGGACACACGACTTCTGAATGTCGAACTGCAGCCAACAATGGATTATTGCATGCATAACAATTATGGGCAAGACATGTCCGCCGTTGCTTGTCGCTAGTTTACAAATAGATCTTTTTGTAGTCCCAAATTTTAGTTGGTCAAGGCAGCACGCGATGATCAAGTTTCAAACTTAAATAAGTTTCAAACTTAAATAATTTTCAAACTTAAATAAATTTCTAACAAATAAATTTCAAACAAATAAATTTCAAACAAATAAATTACAAACAAATAAATTTCATACAAAGAAATTTCAAATTTAAACTTTTTTTAAACGTATAGAGTAAATCACGAATTTCTGTTAAAAGTTGAAAAAGAAGCCGCGAAATAAAACTTACGCAATTTGTTGGCCTAGTTGTGTGATGTTTTTTTTGCATAATGGCAGCAATGCCAGTTATTTGATATCGTAACTCCTCGAAGAAAAATAACAAGGAAATTTATAAACTCAAAGCTCTGGCGTCTGTTTCCAATTTTCGCGCGAGCTGCTCGTAATGTTGCGTCTTGAGCGCGAAGCCGGAGAGTAAATAAAAAGGCGATAAATCAAAAATTTGATGTTGTTTTTTCTAAATATACCTCCGATTAAAGGACGAAAGGCAGCACGTGCGGCCATCGCGCATTTTTTCGCAGGAGCTTTCTGATGTCCGATTCGAGACCGATAGGATAAGCAAACAACCAGCGAGGTATCACGGAATGTTTTATTTGAACACAAATTGCCGAACGTATAAAAATGGGGGATACACGTTCATCGATAACGAGCTTAGGTGTGATAAATTTTTGACATGTCCGCTTTATCGGGCTTTCAAATTTCGCCTAAAACAAATATTTGGAGGCACAAGGAAGCCATTCACTTCGGAAAAATGGGACACGTGTCCTCGGATATTCGCCCAAATTTCCCATATTTGTATGGTTATGGATATCTGTTGCGGCGTATCAATAACTTTTTTGTTTTGCAGTTGCGTAACTCTAAACGCGTTCGTCTATTTTTCTGTATCTACATATATATCTATAGACATTTATGTGAATACCTATCTTGCCCAATATAATATACACACAAGTACCCAATTTATTATTTAAGTAGGTATATTTCCGGAACACGTGCTTCTATAGGATAAACAGAATTAAGTACAGAACGCAAAATTGAATCGAATTTTTTGTCCCCAAAATTGTGTATCTATGTACCCAGTAGACATTGATGAATATTGTTGCAAATCAATAAATGTAGGTATAAACTGAACTGCGGTAATGTTAACGTCATGTTGTATTTAAATATCTACCACAAAGATACCCGTAATTATCAATCCACTTCTATTCAATTCCATCCAATCTGTTTATCCGATCCATGGAAATTTCCCGGCATAAGGAACAATGAAAATCCATCAGGCTCGGCACGTGGGAGTTAATGAAAATATACAATTTCGAATACGTATTTGTTTTGGCAGATGTGTTAACGTATCGGTCTGTGTTGTTAACGTGCAATAGAATAATAAGCAATGGAATTATGAATCCGACTTTTACATATACCTGCACAATTGGCGGAGGCGCGAGGTACAAATCGAAATGTTATACTCCCTCTGTCCGAATATAAGAGTCCCATTTTATACACAAATTTGTATTAAAATGGGACTCTTATATTCGGACAGAGGGAGTAATAGTTTTTAAAATATTCAAGAAAAAATATTATGTACGACTTTAATGTACTGAATAGGGATTCGTTTGCAAAGCTTTTATCGTCGCAGAGCTTTTAGTGCATTTACGCGCGTACTAATTAAATGATTTGAATTAGCGAACTTTCGAGAGGTTTGTATACTATCCATTTAACGGATTATACTTTCATGGACATCACTTTGCAATATCCAGACAATACTGTTCAATAATACTATAAATTCAAAATGAAAATGTAACAAGTTCTTTTATTACAATCTTTAACATAAGAACCTAGAATTACCCAGGTTGATGCAAAAAAGAAATATATTACCTTCCTTAACATAAGAAAAATTCCATGATTTAATGGCGTATCACCAAAAGTAGGCTGCTAGCTATAATACCCAGGTTTAAAAAGACAAACTCCAGAGAATAAACGCTGAAATGATTTATTATAGTCCGCGAATGATAAACATAAATATTCATGTTATATTCCATGTAGTGTTTTTTCTACAATATTATCTGTTTTATTAGTTTGCCCATCTGATTCAGCAGACTAGCTCTGTAGATGTTAACATTGTTGTTGTTCACGCTCTTATACAAAAGTAATGCTACATATTATATAATTCCAGTCTTTTGGAATTGTTTTATCGTATAGACTTTTTTGGCAATATTTTGAGTTTTTCTACCTGTAATAAAATTTTATTAGGTTCGAAATTATATCGTCTTTTCTTGTATTATGTTATTTTTTTCCTAATAGGTTTTTGTATATTGTTCTTGTCTATGGCTTGTATTTGTTCAGATCTACTTGGTTATTTCCGGTTTCCCAACTTTTAAGTTGGATAAATTACATGAAAAGGTTCTCTGATATTTTTATGATCTCTCTTCTATAGTTTGTTATTGCATCATCACACCGCTTTAATTAGTTTATCACATTTATACGATTATATTTATTACTCTTTATCTGAATATAACATTTTCAATTCTGAATATAAGTACATACATATTATTAAAATATGGTTCCGGAACGCGTGTTTGTAGAATAAAAATGAAACACTTTCGTTGCAGAAAATGTTAACCAAATAGAAAGAACCAAAACTAAAATACCTGTTTGAAAAAGAACCTAGTTGGATGCACTGCTTTCGGAGAATTTTAATATAATTTTTAATAAAGAAGCAAATCGAAGCTTCGAAACGTCGAAGAAATAAATAATCATTTATACTGAAAGGATTATATATAGGCAACCAAATCAAATTAAATTTTTCGTTCCTGAAATTTTGTCTCGGCTTAAAATCTACTAAATTTGATGAACATTGTTATAACACAATGATATCGCATCTCATTTTATGAGGTAATCGTGCAGTGGTACATATAATAGCAATAAAAATACGAATTCGATTTTTACATATACCTGCACAATTGGCGGAGGCGCGCGGCACAAACACGAAGTATTCGAATACTTTTTATTTTATTTTTCTCCCGAGCGTATGTAATATGCACTTTACATGCCTACTTTTGACTTAAAACTAAACTGTAATATCGTACATTATTACCTAGACACCTATGAGTTATTATTTCCCGCTTGATGGTGGCGCCATTTGCCTATAAAAAGCATAAGCGGCA
>JAWQRP010002037.1:0-16833 GCA_033557875.1 Quadriops clusia | reverse complement strand
TTACAAAACTCATTGATGTTCTTTAAAATGCGATTTTTTCATAGTGGCGCAACCATCGATACACATTCACCATAGAAATCACACTCCTTAAAATGGGAAAATTACCGACGGACGTACGTACGTACGTTACAACGGCAATTATGTTTGTTGATAACTACTTTATAATGGTAGTTCTTAAACCTATATGTTTTATAAGTACTTTAAAAAAGCTATATTTGCATCGAAAATCCCATAGGTTTTATAAAAGAGCTAGAAACGTTTATATGATAACATTATAAAACTAGTTTATTAAACAGTTTTATAATGCAGTTAGGAACGTCTATAAAACAATACACTAAATGGTTTAATAAAGCAGTTAAATAGTTTTTGACAACAAACTTTGCTTCAAAACACACCGCAAGACCTCCATGACCAGTTTCGGCCCCGCGATGATCGTCAGTGAATGGTATTTGAGATTTATATAAGTAGATTATATTATTAAACCTCCTTGGTTATATAGCTTTAATAAATATGATCACTTTTATATAACAATTCCACAGCTTATATGTCACGTAGTGGTTACCCAAGACTATTATAAATAATAGTAGTATATGTTTTATAAACGTTTTACAAATAACTTTAATATAACCTTTATAAAACCAAAAACTGACTTAAATAGCTAATTAGTTTTATAAAGTCTGCAAAATTCGCAATTTTACTTTATAAATGAAGCGGACATCTGTACGATGCTTTGTCCAGTTCAGAATGGCATCCATCTTGAACAATGTACATATTATTTCTCAATAAGTGAATTATTTAGAGCAAAGGCAATAATTTACGAATTGTTTAGGCTGCAGAATCAAGTTTTTAGAGAGATATGACAATTAGTTGACTAATATACTTCAATAACATGTTTAGTGATAAATAATATATATGCAAATATTTACAGTAAGACGTATGAATTTTAAGGGCGCTTGCATTTTCAAGAAGTAAGTTCATACATTTTATCAGTAAAGTGCCATGCGCAGTTCATTTTCAACTTGGAAATTAGTGTATTCGTAAATCAAATAAAAATGATAATGGACATTGGTGGTTTTAAAAAGGTAAGGTTATAAACGACAATACAACTTCTACAAGAGTGAAAAGTTATATAAAGTTTGTCAAATTATTTCGTAAGATGCAAAATTGTCTTATAAGAGATATTAAGATTACCATTATAAATAAAAATTGTTATATAGAAGTAACAGTAGGATACCTATCAAACTCAAAATGGTTTTATAAATGTTTTAAGATATACTTTAATGTAACCTTTATAACCTTTTGGGTGTATAAGGTCGTATAAGGGTCGAATAAACGTTTTCAAAACATTTTTATAAAACTTCTGGTTTATGAATTTGTCGAGAAAACGTTTTCTCAGCAATTATATAACTTTTTGTATTACTTTAATATAATAAGATTGCTTTATAACCTGCGCCTATTTGGGGTGTATAAGCGTTATATAAGAGTCGAATAAACGTTTTCAAGACATTTTTATAAAACTTCTGGTTTATTAAATTGTTGAGAAAACGTTTTCTCGGCTATTATATAACTATTTGTGCTACTTGGGCTATAGAGCAGCAAGCTATATAAAAGCATCACTTTCATTTGTGGCTTGTGATAATAGAAAAACGCATAACTCACCTTCAGAACATAAGTAAGTGTTTGTGTTGAAAGAAAAGTAAAATAAGAGAAAAGTATCACAGGATGTGCCTCTAAAGACAAATGAGAAAAGGACTCACTTTACAGTAGCCTTAGTGACTATAAGAGATGGAATCAAATTAAAACCTTACTTAATATTCCAGGGAGCGAAAGAAGTTGAAACGATGCAAAATATAGAGAGCAATATGTCTGATCCGAATTCAAAATCGAGAATGACCTAGATAAATAAATTTAAAAGATTCCAAACCTCTTCTCAGTATCTCCACCAATACAGCTGATGGATCAGTTTTTTATACTGAAGTGTTCAATTCATATTCTTTCAATTTTCAACTCGCGCTATGGCAACTTTCTATCATACATTAATTCAGTTTTCCTGTCCCATGATGAATAATTTTGGAAAACCTGGCCATTTTCAGGGAGATTTTTGGAAATGATTTAGCGGAAGTGCGCACAAGTTTTTCCCTATTTATGCACCCCTCTGTCGTTTCATTACTCCCACGTGCCAAGTGTCTTGTTACCCTTCCTGGTACGAATTTGGTGGTGCGTTTCCGTTACACTTGCACCGCCGCGCGTAAGTCGTAAAAAGATCCCAAATAACCTCAAAATTACGTTTTATGCTCCATCTACCTTGCAAGAGAGCTTACAGGGTAGAACGGCCTTAGAATGCATTAGAAGCAACACGGGGTCGATTTTTATCTGGCTTTTGAGGGTTGCCTTCCAATATCTTTTGTTATGTACGCTGTAATCTATTTTATACGTATACGTATAAAATAGTGTATACACTGAGTTTAGGATACAAACGGTTTTGTCTTAAAATCAATTCGTTTGCACATTATTTATTATTATATTGGAGTGTTATTTTATAGGAGTTTATTATTAAAGATCATAAAAGATTGGTGCATGAAGTGAAAAATTGGTTGACGCTTGAAATTTCAATCATCTACAGAAAACGTGTCTAAAACTATTTGTTCCGTCGTTTTTAGCATTATGTGCTTATCTATTGTACAGAAACAATTTCTACGGAATTGAGACTCCTCTTTAACAAGTCAATAAGCTTGATCAAGACTTTTTTAAAATAAATTTAACATCAATGAACCTGGTTTTATAGTCACCCCAATTTTTTATATAATTTCTTTTGTGTTGGGCATTTTTAACTCTTTTCGTACGCATTGATGGCCCGAAAGCACACCTCTCGACAAGAGGTGAACGTCTTGTTAAAATAACTGTACAAGTGTCTCTTTCTAAAAGCCCTGTCACCAATTACCGTCACGCAAGCAAGCTTAAATTATATAGCCGATAAAAATGTTAGCGGAACATTAAAGCGGGAAAATTTGTGTTTCAAGTTTAACTGGCGACTTTTAGCAAGTTTTCCGGTGAAATGAGGCATTTTTCAAGAGCCGGGTTTTTGGTAGATTTTGGTCGATTTATGGAGCGGAAAACTTCGGAATAAGCACTTTATTTTCAATATCAAGCATTGCGGAGATGGTGCGAACTCACCGAGAATCCTTCGACTCCTTCTCCTATCTGCTCGATTTCTCCGGCGCACTCGAAGCCCAGGATGAAGGGGCATTTCGGGGGCGAGTCTATGGCTCCTTGGCGGACCATCAGGTCTTGGAAGTTGAGGCCACTGGAAAATAGAAATCAAAATGAATAACCATATTCTCTCTATAATTTTTGCCTTGCTTCCAGAAATGTTACTCCTTTATTTAAACTTTCACCAAACTCGCTTAAAGATCCTTCTCTTTCATGAAAGGCTCTTCTAAAGGCAAGTTTCATGTACTTTTATTTCAATTAAAAAGTTAAGGGCAAAAGTTTGGTAATTAAGGACAAGTAAAGTGGTAACCGTCCTTTCGTGGAAGTTATTTCCGCAAAAAGGAAATCCTCCTCGGGTCGCAAGAGAAGTTTGGGCACAAACATGCAACCACCTAACACTATAAATTCCTACAACCAATAATTTAAACCGAAAATTCGAAGAGCGCATATTTATGGCCTATTTAGCAGGAGAGAATTTCGGATCATTGCCCCTCAAGGAAAGCACACGATGTCTAAACGGCTATTGCAAAAGTTTAGGTTGATGCAGTGTGGGGAATTCTCGTTATTACATAGAGAAGACACGGTAAAACAAGTGAGAGCAATTTGAAAAGAAAAAGTAAGGAAGAGACAAAAAGAAAGAAGAAAAGAGACGAGAAACGATAGAGAGAGGAGGGGGGAGGGGGAGAGAAAGACGAGAAACGAAAGAGAGAGAAAGAGAGAGAAAGAGAAAGAGAGAGAAAGAGAGAGAAATAGATGGAAATACTGGGAGCAAGAAGGATATTACTTAATGCTTAATAGTATGAAAATGAGGTACGCTGCTAGAATGTGAATGAGGATTTAATTTCGTGCGAACGAATTCCTGCCATGTCCGGACTTTGCCCGACGAGAATCCGGGAAATTCCGGGAGAGTCAAGATCTCCATTTAGAATGCGGTCTGGCAAATTAGCGGAGAAGTGCGGTTTTAAAGATTCAATTATTTAGTGAATTGTTAAACAAGATGTATAGGTAAGCATGCGTCAATTCAACAATGAATTACATGGGTACTACACAACATTATAGCGTTGAAAGCATCAGGAAGTTGATTTGCCTCTGAAGACGCTGGAAAATCACGTTCTTGTCAGGAAAGACGTTTTTGTCCGACTAAATTGCAAAGTTAATGCATTATGCGGTGGCATTCATTACTGTGATACCTCTTCTGTGTTGTACTTTCTTTTGCTCTATTTTACACTAATTAGTCGCAGATTGTTGCCTCCTTGGATAACGTTCCACGCTGATGGCGCACAAAATGACATTCATTGTCGTTGCACAAACAAACGTAAAAAATGCAATCTTAAAATTGAATTTGCTTTGCCGAAAGGATTACAGTTTTGTTTAAAGTTCATTAAGTATTACGCACGTCTCCTAACCATTAGGCTCATAAGCAAAGAAAACTAACTTTGAAGGAAAACCGTCATCTAGAACGTTTCAGCCCTTTTGTGCCGCCTGAAGGAACGTACAGAAGACTCTTGAGGTTTAGTTAATGTGTGCACCATTCATTAAAGGAGCCCTTCTGTTCCTAGGGCTTCCAGATATGAACCTCCTCAAATTGATATCTCACTCATCGTTAGTGCCAAAGCAATCTATGGCGAGCAAGTTTCCTTGCGGCAAGCAGCCTTTACATCTATTACTAAATCATTCGGGTGCAAGGGACGCAATTTATCCTGCGCATTACCTCTTGGGGTGTTAGAAACCAACTTTCATTAATTTATAAAGGGAACCGATGGCACCGTGTCCCCAAAACAGACATGAAAAATGAGATTATTCTTTATACTTGATTGGAGGGAGACTTGATTGACGTAGCCCATTGTGCAACTTCCATCACAGGGCGGAAATTAAACGTAGGTGGGGTCATTTTGAATACCAAAAAAATAAATAGAAAATCGAGTCCAAATTACCTATGCACGAAAAAAGGATGAAAGCATATGGCCATAATGGATTGAGATTTAGAGTCCGCGGATGAACACCTTGAGGCATTTCTTGAGGCAAAGTGCATTCAAGGCGGAGAAGACGTGCATTATGTTGGGGGAAATCAGGCCATTAGTCACCCGCGGATGCTGAGGTTCTCAAATTGAGAAGCTTCGACTATACAAGTCTCAAGGTGTTTAGGGCATTTTGTGAGGGGCTAAACCCTTCTCATTTCCTTATCGCTTAAAAAACCGTTGAAGGAACGAGGCGTTAAGCACGTAGGCAATTATTGTAATGTCTCTCTCCTTAGAACGAGCATTAGACTCACGCGGCATTCAAAACTTTTAAGAGAATAAGCATATAAGATCACTTATATAGCCTAGTCTAGTACGAGTACATTAAACTCTTAAATCTGTAGTATGGATATGATGAGTTCACAATTAGACTTAAAGACTTAAAATTCGTACAAGACTAAACAATTCACTGCTGGTCATCAAGTGGACAATTAAAAGTTTGTTCGGCTTCACCAGTGTTGACCATTATGAATTCGTAGCCCCATCGCATTTAGCAAGCACTTCAAACGTTTCACTTATGTATCTCATCATTAACGACAGCATGTGTTGGTCGAAACATCATCCACAGTTTTGGTTTATTATTTGCATCATGCATGAGCAAATGAGTTGCTTGTGCGGTAGAGAACCAAAATTCCAGATTTGCTCGTTAGGCCGCAAAGGAAATTCATTACTTTCGAATGAGTATTTGGAATTCGTTTACATATGCGTATGTGGTAGAATTGGCGCATTATACTATAGCTGCGGCCTTCGACCTAAATAAACAACAAACAATTTGTTAGGGCTTACCCTCATGCATAGATGCGCAGTGAATATAAAAAGAGAAAGCGAAAACAAAGCCGATTTTAAATAAAGTAAAAAGTATCATCTCCAAACAAAGAAAACCATTTAGAAATAGAATGTGTGTGTGTAATTATAGCGCTCCGTTGTACACATATTTAAGACCAAGTTCAATTTCTCATGCTACAAAAACTTTAATTACAGAGAACCACTAGCGTAGAACGGCCATAGCTTTTTGATGAAGGTAATGTATCAATAGAGTAAAAAGAAACCCGGAGGAAATTGAACGCAATATTTTAAAATAAACAAAAATAAATAGAGCATTTGTTGCAGTTTCATGTGCATTTAGTTTTATGGAAATTGAAAAATCCGCACAAAACTGGTGTTTAAATAAATCGAGTATATTTTTAAATATGTACATATAAAAATATAATGTATGATTACAATGAATACGGATAGTTGAGGGGGACGTGCGCCACTGACCTCCGCGAGGACGGCATTAAGATAGCGTGACCGGATAAAATAAATTAATCCGGCCGGCGTCCCATTCTGTATTAATTCAATTTTTCAATAATTCTTTTCAGAAAGCCCCAGACGTCTGTGAGGAAATACCCCTTAGAATGATTAGTGTGAGAACAAACATATAAAGATGCCGCCCTAGCCAATAAAAGAGATTATTCTTTTTCCTTACAATTACGCTCTTTAAATGGCTAGGCGGTCGATTTAAATAATTTATGCATTTAGTTTGATTGCGCAGCGATATGCTAGGTATGAAGTCTCCTTTTAATATTATATTAATTCTAGGCACGACAAGCAAAGTCGATTTTAAAATTTTCTTTCATTTGCATACGAAATGTATTAATAGTATACCTGCTATTAGTAAATTGGTAATTGCACGGGTTTTAAGTAAAAAATATTTATTTTTGGTTTGCATTTATAAGCACACACACATAAGATACAGTTTCCATTATTTATACAAAAGGGTTAAATGTGTATGAAGAGTGACATCACCTAACCCAAAAGGGTGGAACTTTCCCCTAAACAGTAATAATATGTAATGCCAAACGCCTTACTTCTGTAATTACACAAGGATAAACGTCAGCCCTAAATTAGAACACATGATCGGAATTAATAGGAATCTACGTGTATGTTTCCGGTAGTAAGGACGACTCATTCCGCATTCAACAAGTCTTATCGAGTCTCAAGGACTCCAATCCCTCGGAAAACAAACAGTTCTGATGGAAAAAGGATCATGGGGAAATTGGATTGGTCAACAGTAATCAAGCCTCGACGAGGATAACTCCATCCAATATTTATTATTTTCGGAGTTGGATGCTTATTAAGTTTGACCGTCGCGTACAGTTTCCCTTTTTGGAGTTGACTGACCCTCGACATCGCTCGTCTCGGTCGGCAGACTGGCGGGGAATTTCCGGCCAAAAAGTAAAATATTTCTACTCTTTTACAAATAGCGCACAACGCACGACACTCGCCATTTCCGCTCAATTCCGACGCCTCTTTTGTGTTTTATGTCGTTATTTAGAAAGCATGAGCAACTTCTAGAGCCTACGACTCAATTCAAATGAAAGCGGTGCATACGTACAGTCGTCTTCGGATTAAATGCTTATCACGAAACCATTCTAGGGATTTGTTTGAGTAAAATTGAAAATCGATAGCATTTACCTTGAACGCAATCTTAATTATAGGTAGGTATATCTATATATTTTAGACTTAGTTAATTGCAGGTAGCAGAAGGCGAGAATGAACATGATTGGTACCCCAAATATGTAGATAAACATTTAGTATTTATTTAAACGACAACCGCGCCAGGTAGGCGCGTGTATCGTTGCCGTTCTTGTTTGTCTCGTTGTTGCTGATCTCTTTGTACGTTTGATATGTTAACAAAATATAACATGTAACTTCCAAATGCATTTCTGTTAATGCATTTCATTAAAGATAAGAGATAAGGGTTATAAATAGCAACTACAATAATATTTATTCGGTTATAATTAGAAGCCGAGAGAGTCTAATAATAAAATATGAAATCATAAGACGATATTAAACGCCCTTTTTCTTTACTCATCTTTAGGGTAGTGTATAAATTAAAATAGAACATTATTTTCAGTAAAAATATCCTATTTATGCAAATTTTATTGATAATAAAGGAATGTTCGTGTGCATGTGCTTTTCTTGTTACGTAATTAAAGAAAAACATCTTTAATATCATCTAATTACTACACTCAAAAAACCTTTAATTTCTTTTCTTCTCTGGTCTTCTCATTATAACCAATTAAATATTATGAGTTGCCTTTAATTATAATTCTTATCTCAGCGGTAAATAACAATGTTTACATATATAAACTTTTTGTTTCCATTTCTGGATCAAGACGTTGTTATGTAGGAAAATAATGTTGTTGTGCTATTATTGACTACATTTTAATTTTATTTTATGCATTTAATCTGAAGAAAACTGTACCATATATTTATAATATTGATAGTGTTAACCTACGAGTGAAAGGTGTAACAAAATGTCTTAATTCCAAATTCATATGATGCATAATGAGCCGCATTTAGGAAAAGCAACAGATGCAAATTTGTGGTGTTTCCTTGGAGAGCCTGTTTAATAAGCAGCATGCCTCAGGAATAAACCGATTTTCCAAGGCAAATTAGGAGTCGCCTTGACAATTTTATCGGCTTCTTGTCGGAAAATTCCGCAATTTTCTCATGCATTCTGAGATCTCGTTTAGATGCTGCATCAGTCTGCAGCGCAGGCACATTCTCAATTCATTCTCACACATTACATCATACGTTACTGTTCCCAGCATATTATTCACATTCGCTTGGAAATGCCCTTTTAATATTTCATTTTACTTGAAAAGTCTGGATAATCGCCTTTCTTCAAGCTCATTTGGATACTAAATTTCCAGGATGACTCTTCGGCCGAATAGGTTAAATGGGGAAAATGTGATTCACTCGGTGGCATGACTGTAGAGTTTCTGCGAATATGCATCAATTCATTCTCGCCACGCTCTGTCATACAGAATCACAACAAGTTCGATTTGGACCCAATCCAGCTGCCACCATTGAGCAGGGACTCTCGCATTCAACAAGTTTTATTGTGGCGCGCCGAGCCGCTGGAAAAACAAGAAGGGGAAATTTGTGTGGGAAATTGGCCAATTTCGCTTACCCATCGTTCATCCTCTTTGCGCTTTACGGCCCCTTAGTCCAGATTGGAGCAAAAGGGGCAGTGCTCGACCTGTACGCTACATTTTGCAAATTGATGAAACAAATTGAAAATGTTTTTAATTCTTTAAGACAAATTGAAAATTTTCCTTTACATACGAAAATTTTGTTATTTCTATTTTGACGCTATCTATTAATCAGACAATCCGATCTGCTTCTGTGACATCCCGATTTCCCCCCAGAATTAGTATAATTAGATCCTGCAGCTGCAATAATTTCCTTGAAAGGAGATTAATTTGGGCGTACATATTCGCAACACCACGCATCATGCCCATTTACTCCTTTGGGGAATAAATTGAAGCTGTCGGCAGGGGCATGCTGGTATTATCGCCGTGTCACAACCCAGATCTAAATTGTGGAACTCACGCAAGGCCCTCTAGACTGGTGCCCAGAGTTTGGTACAGAAGGCACTCAATAAAGTGTGTTAGTTAATATACACAGTTAATCCTATGCATTAACTAGGGATTGTATAAACGGCGCAAGTTCGCCCGTTCCAAAACTAATCCTCGGCAACTTGGGTTAATATGCTGTTAAAATCGGGATATCGAACTTCGGCTCTATGTCAAAGCGTGAATAAGTTATGATTAGATGGGCGTAAATTCAATTAGTTCCCAACTTTAAAGTCCTAAACCAATTAGGTTAAGTTCTAATGTAATTAATTCGCTCAAAAATGCCAGCGATAGGGTAATCATCGATATTAAATAACGTACTACGGGAAAATGGGAGCCCTGTTTGATTTATGTTATAGTTTTCCTGCAGTTTGTCATAATCTCAACCATCTGCGGGGGATAATTGACAATCAGCACAACAAGATAATTCGACCGGCAGCCAGCAACCAAAACAACCTGTTTATATCAAATTTGATTTGATTTAAATTTCCAGGCGCATGAATTGTAATTGAGCTAAAATGACTGCGTCTGTCAGTTCTTTTGTATGCATGTATAATTCGCGTTAGGTACTCTTTATTGCTGTACTGATTTTCATTGCTGTACTATAAATCATTGCTGTGCTATTAATCATTGCTGTGCTATTAATCATTTCTGTGCTATAAATCAGAAAGGAATGTTGTTGAATCGTAAGAAAAAATTACAAAAAAAGTGAATCGTATACGATTCTTATAAGAAAAAGTTACAAAAAAAAAGTTCGTGTTTACTTGCTCGTTTTATGAAAATGGATAATGAGAAATAGATAATCCGAAACAATGACGTAACGCAAAATATTCCAAACGCCCCTAAAGAATTGTTAAAGTTTACAAATTTAGACCTAAAATTATTATTTTAGGTAGGTATTCAAAGGTGGTCTTACCTAATTTGTTTAGTACTTCTTCTAACATTCCTTGTAACAGTGTTCGTAACCTTCTAACTACTCTCGACCATCTAAAAATCGTTTATGCCACTCGAAAATATTTCATCAGCACTTTTAACAATTTTTACGTTGACTTAAGTGACCACTTTTTGTTCCAGGGTAAAATATCGACATCAATTTGAAATTTGATAACGAAGAAATGTCATAGCTATGTCAATTAATTGTCATTTGATTTGCATGAAGATAGGTGCATTAAAAAGAAGATCCTACTAGTGATGCTAGCTTTTTTTAATGATACTTCATCTGCTCAACTCATTTAAGTATAGAATAACAAAAATATCAACATAGTTTTACCACAGATAACCAGATAGCTCATCTAATGCTTTTCATTAGAAATGTGAAGGGTTGCCTAAGTTGGAAGAAAATTCAAAGAATAGAAGGAGAAGAAAAAAACAACCAATTGTGCCTGTAAAAAATGCAATGCTTTTACCACTCTCCACGACTTATTACAACTCCCGAAGGCCTATGAAATCTTGCATCATGTTATGCCGTGCTGGTCTCAAAAGTTAAAACCTGCTAAAACTAAATACGATATCGTTTTTAAGAAATAAAACGTTCAAATTTGACATTTATTGCCCGTAGCGCCATCTTAAAAAATATGCCAGAACATACCCAAAAAGATGCCATTTCAGGGTCAAAACCGCAACCTTTTCCCCTATCTCATGAGCTATCTGGTTATCTGTGGTTTTACTTTCAAAATTGACAGTTTGTTTTACTATTTACGTTTATAATCAAAACTACCTATGAAAAACTAGACGTCCATATGTGTCGTTGATGATGGCCATGCTTATCTTCTTCTTCTTCTTGTATATAAATTTAAATTGACAATGGAGTTTTCTCATACAAGAGGTATATGAAATTTGTTATTACTATAACGAAGATGTATAAAGATTATGCTCCTATACAAAATTTCAGCTCCAAAGATGCCTTGGTTTATTAATAATTATTTATTTTATTTCACTGACAAAAAATGTTTCCACGGAAAGCAACTTGCAACTGTGGAAAGGTAGAAAAAGATAGCAATATCATAAATTTACTCTATCAAAAGAGATAGGTACAAATAACTCCAGATGATAGATAGATTGGCATGTGTCATATTTAAAAAAATATGCAGACAAGAAGAAGAATAAGAAGAAGGAACGATTTTAGGTTATGATCTATCAAATGTCACTGACTTGTCCTATAGGACAAATCGGGTCTCATTTTAAGAATTTTTAAGAATGCAATGATTTTAATTACTCTATTTTACACCAAGGAGCTGATAGCGATGATGAGTTTTATGACGCAATCAAATCAGACCTGGACAAAATTAAGGCAAGACCAGGAATTTCGGGAACAATTGAAGCAAGACAAATTAACCCCAATCACGCCACCACCAGTTGTTATGGCACATATACTGATCCTTCACAAATTGTAAGTAACTGTTAATTTTCTCCAATGTTTACCCGTCACATATATCAAATTTTAGGACAATTGCCCAACCGGAAGTAACCTTCTTTTATCTATGTTTTTTAAATATGCATGTGTATATAATATCAAAATTATTCAAAAACCACTCTGAATCCTAATGTGAATCTGTCTTATCTTGTCTAGTACAACTTAGAAATATGCGAGAAAGTCGAGTGGAAACCACTCCATATTTTAATATAAATCCACATTTTAAAATCAGAACTAGTCATTTCTCTATAGACAATTTTATATTGGATTGTTTTCCTTCTTGGACTGTTACACTAGATGTGGAATTTTTTTTCTTGGGAATAAGTCCTTAAATTGAAACAAACTACAGTAGAATCCGGATATAGCGACGACGAAGGGACCGGTGGTAATACGTCGTACTAACCGGACGACGCACAAAACGGACAAATATTTTATATTTAGTTTTTTCTTTTTTTATTATGATTCTGACTACAAATGTTGTGAAAGTAGGTATATAAGTAAGGAATGAAAGCCTATGAAAATAAAACAAGCTTTTAAGTCGAACACTACATATATATACAGGATGATCTTTTTTCGAGTTGCCAAAGGGTGGAGACATGCTTCTCAGGGTCGCCAAAGCGATCGCCTGTCTTCTAGTATGAGCCAATCGTGTTGGTGACCGTGAGAATTGAGTCTCCACCCACTGGCAAGTTGAAAAACGATCATCCTGTATTTTAGTTTTAATATAATTATATGTACATATGTAACTAGCTCAAAATGTCTGTAATTTTCTTAGTTGATTATCGAAAGTTCTCATCCAAACAGACATTGGTAAGCCATCTTTATCGTCGAAATCTGAGATTAAGGTATTGGTACAGGCTAAATCGTTTTGGACAAATCCAGCATGTTTGAGTCAGTTAAAAATTGTCTTTTGAACAAGTTTGTTCCAGGAATCATAAATCATTAAAATTGCATAGAGTACCGTAATCTTTAGATGCTTGGCGCTGGCATCTTCCTTTGCATCAAGACAGTCGATAATTTTTAAAACAAGATTTTTGCGAAAGTGTGTTTTCAAGGTTCGAATAATCCCTTAATCCGTGGGTTGCAATACCGAAGTTTTGTTGTGTAGCAAAAAAACCAGAGTTATACTTCTCAAGTCAGTGATTGTGGGATGTGCTGGACAATTATCAACTAAGAGCAGGATTTTTTTCTTGTTTGTTAGTTCACGATCCCAAACACGTACCCATTTGGTAAAAATCTCAGGCGTCATGTCTTTGAAACTTCTTTAACCGTTTGGACTTACCAAACACCAACAATTGAGAAAGATTTACGATTCATAATACTCATTTTTCGCACGAACATAATGACCTATCAATAGTTGACCAAATACTAACCCTATCGCGCGTCAACCAGACAGAGAGGAGGGAGTATGTAAATAAGACGATCGTCGTTCTAACCGGACAATTTATTAAAGAAAATACGTCGTCCAAAGCGGTTGGTCGTTTAAAGCGGACTCGTACTAAACGGATGTACATTCACAATAATTTATATGAAAACGTAACGTGAGTGTATGTTTACGTCGCTAAAAACGGTTGGTCGTTATAAGCGAAGTCGTAATAAGCGGATTCTACTGTAAGTATAAATATTCTAATAAGAAATTTCTAAAATTAAATCCTTAGTTTGTTGTACATAAAGCAACAATTTTCTTCAAAGCAGATGCATAATTGATGCCAAATCCTGATATAAACCTTGTTTAAACAGAATTAAATAATTTAAAAAATATAACACTAGAATTGTAATAGTTATCCAACCAACTAATCTGTTAATCAACATAATCTCCATTAATTTATAGAAGTAGGTCCAGAAATATTACAAGAACATGTAAATAAAAAACATTCCATAGTTATAGTTGGTAATAAAGTAATTTTCCCTTACTATAAATAATATTCTGTTACCAACACGTTCATAAGAAATATTAACAATACAAATAAACCATCTATCATTATCACTACAACAAACGCTATATGAACTCTTAATTCAGTTAAAACCCAACCTCAATGTGGGATTTGTGCAATAAATATATTTTGCATTAAAGTTTATTTTATTTTTATTTCACTTTTATAAAGTTCCGTATAATATCCCAATAGGCCACGATGAGATACTCAACATCAACCGCGACAACCAAATTTAATTTAATATTCGCGCAAATCGGAAAGTTATGAGAAATATGTTACATATATAAATAAAATAACACTTTTTGTAATTGCTAGTTTCCTTGGCCTGCCGGAGCGTTAAGCACAATAAAACACAAAATAACGACCGCCAGCGTTTCCTGAAATCTGTAAACACTTCGTCCTGAGTGTAACTAACTTAGTCCTTCGCTAGGAGATTGCATGTTAGCAGTTTAATTGTATTGAAGCTGCCTCCAGCGGAAGTGTGCATAATTTAATAATAACTTAACGTTGCCGCAATAAAAGCGTTGATTTATTTGCATGTAAAAACCGAGGCAGATTGCGACTTGTAACGGGGTAAATCGATAACGCTAATGGGGGTATAATGCGCAAAATATATTAGGTAAGGCATTTTAACAGGTTGTATAAGTTCCGTAATTTGGCTTTACCCGGCAATTGGTATATTGATATTACGATTCGCGACGAGCACAAAGGTAAATCATTTATATTACTTTCCACTTGAGAAGAGTATACCTGCAAACAACGTCCAATTTTTCTTTGCCGTCGTTTCTTTAGACCTTCTTCCGTTCATCCCGGACCTATTCCGGATTACTCACCGGACTTCTCCCGAAAGTTCGTTTTCCCGATGCATAATACCCTAACATAATATTGACATTGCGTCATTGTGACTGGTAAATGTTCGATAACCACGCTAATGCATATAAATAAACGGCCAAACTAACGTACATTTTAGAGGGGAGTTGCGTGACCAGAATATTTGATTTCCCGCATTTAAAACTACAGAGCGGGTCTAAAAAGTTGCTGCTAAACACTAGAACCACTCAGGTGTTTATACATGTGCATATAATTATTGTTTGTCGTGCTAAAAAATTTATTTCGTTGAAGTTTATCGGGTTTGCAACGGAACCGTACTTAATAAATAAGCCACATTTTATTTATTTCGTTTCCAAATTCACCGGGAATGTTTTAGGTTTAGAAATTGCTCAAAATCAACGGATCTGTTAAAAATGAGGCTCTTTCCGCGAAACACCAACCACCAGTTAGTATGCGGGACGTGACGAGAAAATGAAATAAATGCTTTGAAATTGCCGAGGCGCACTGAGATCTCAAAGTGAAGAATGTGTTACATTTGTGCCTCGTCCTTTGTTTTAAGAGGTTTTGTTAGTGCTACAGCATGAATTGTTCTGCGGAAATTGTAAATGTTAACTTGGGAATTAAACGGAAATTTTTCACAGCGAAAGTCCGATTGTTGTTTTTCTAAGATTTTCAATATCGGGGGGATAATTTTAGGGGTATACGGAATTCACTCTTCGTAAAGTTGGTGGAAAGTGTGGCGATTCCGTTTCTTTGAATTGTTGCAAGTAAGCGTTATATAAATTAGGAGGGTTGAGTGTGGCGGGAAGCATGTTTTTAGGGGTACCAACAGAGTTTCGTAGTAAGGCAGAAGAGAGACAAGATATGGGTCGAGGATCAATACACTCCTGACCCAGTATCCAGCTTGCAATGCTGTCGTTTAGGGAGCTGACAGAAAGGATTCATTCATCCCTGATGCACGACCGAGTAACTACAACTTCGATCTTCTGATTTCGCATTTATTAGATGCTGCGTTTGATGTCTTCTCTTTGAGATATACGTATTCTGAAATCTAGAGAAAATGCGCATATAAAGTTATTTATTGTACTAAGTCATATTTTATTTGTACGAAACCTCTGATGGTTCTAGTTGGTTCATAAAGCAAAAGTGAAAGAGAAATTTGCATGAACTACAAAGCGCCCAACTTACGTCAGATGTTATCTAGGGCAAATAATGAAGGGTCTGGTTAAGTCGTTTAACATAATACTGCACTTGAACGACTGCTGCATGTTGTGCCTTTATTCAGGTTTCTGTTTTCACTCTACAATATTTTTTAATGGAAAATAAAAAACTATATGTGGTACAAATAATCCGTTTAAAAAGTAAAAGTCTAAAAAAACGCATGTAATTTGTCAGTAAAAAACATTTGTAAGAAACAATTGTTAGAGTTTGAACGATACGAGTATATGCAAGTTTCCTAGGCAAGAGTCCTTGGTTCAAGGGAGAAGTTAAAAAAACACTTAGATATATGTTTCCTTGTAAAGGTATATTTGACTACAGCTTCAGAGGCAAAATAACTTAAAAATATACTTCTTACATAATTTGAACTACCTGTATTTTTTACATTTTAAAAACTTTATGCTTTAATATTATAACGTGACTTTTTAACTCTTTATATTTAACAGATAATCAATCATTAATTAGTGATGTAAAATACAATAATTATCTTAATAACTTGGTAATAAGGGAGGATTTAAATAGACCAGTCAGAAAACAAAAGCGTTAGATAGATGGCTAGGAGAGAATGGAGAAGAAACAAGAAAGGAAAGCTTTGTAAACTTATGTAGGGAGAATCTTTGCAGCATATTAGGATATATTAAACTATAACACAAAGATATACTTAAGCGCACAATGGAAGAGAGAATTAATAAATATGGAGTGGTCTCCACTCGACTTTCTCGCATATTTTTAAATTGTCCTAGACAAGATAAGACAGATTCACATTAGGATTCAGAGTAATTTTTTAATAATTTTGATATTAT
>JAWQRP010002036.1:0-16835 GCA_033557875.1 Quadriops clusia | reverse complement strand
GAACGACTTGACATTTCCATTGAATTCATTCTTCATTCAAATTTCCATTTCGCATACTCTCAATAACAGTTCTCGCCTTAATGGCGTAATTTTCTTTGACGTGACTTTGCCTACGAATTCTGGGATACTACGAATACAACGAAAAAGGGTTCCTACCAAATACTAGACGATCACAGGTAATTTTGGCCAAATAGAGGTTTCGAGTTGAGGGTTGATTTGAAATCTTCCCGCCTTTTTCCTTTTTAGGAATTTAGCTTTTCGAGTTAAGCCACCCCCAATACGTCACAATATATATATATATTGTGAAGGTATTAATAAGGCCAGCATAATTAGTAGAACTACGACACTTATCAGATTAAATATTGGGGTTGAGATTTAATAAGAAAAAACCAGCAGATGAATCCTCTGTCTTCATAGTAGGAGAAGTCGCCGCGCCATATGTCATCCAAATCTGGAAAATATTTCCAGTCTCAAGAGCGCCCGAAGAACAGATGTTCAAATACGAGGTTTGGTTCCAAAGATGTTGCTATTCAAAGAGCGGTCAGAGATAGAAAAAGGGTCAGTAAGGTCGCGAGGGGAGTGCCGAAAAAGCAGGTAGGAAACGATCGGGCGAAGCGGTCTTCGAGGGTAGTAGGCTTGCAACGGGCAGTCAAGTCGCACCAGCGTCTCGCGGAGCGTGCCGGAGAGGCAGGTAGTTTTTGAGTGTGGTTCGAAGGAAGCGGGCTTCGGGCGCGGTAGTTTTGAGTTGGGATTGAGTGGCAGTCGAAAAGAATCCGGTGAAGGTTACGGAAGTCGATCGGAGTCGGGCGAAGGTCTTCGGAAGCCTGGAGTGTCGGTCGATCGCGAGCGGATTTCGGGAGCAGAGTCTGGAGAAGGTCGGGCGTTCAAAAGAGTCACCACAGAGAGAGGTTCACAAGAGTCATACAGAGAGGGTCTTGCGGCAGAAAGTCATGGAGAGAGAGTCAGGTAGTCTAGGGGTAGCCTAGATTACGAGATCCGAGTGTTTGGCGCGGTTCAAGTGAAGGGTTTTGTGAGTTCATTGTGAGAAATCGTGCAGTGTCTTTGGGGAATATCTTCAACACCATTCTTCTGGGAGTTGGGATGCGTCGGCTGGCGTCGCCAGGCATGGTGATCCATTGTTCAGTGCCTTTGGGAATATCTTCAACATCATTCTTCAGGAGCTTCCGGATTCGTTGGCTGTCGTCGCCAGGAGTGACCCGATGCAGGCTAAGAATATTTGTTTTTCTTCTTTTATTAGTTTCATTCAATTCAGTAGTTAGAGAATAGTGGTCGCTAGTTTGGTCTTCACGGGTGGCACGTTTGTTTTGTTGAGCTGGTTCTGATGAGCGCCGAGGTGCCAATAGAGGGGGAGGATAGTTCGGTCTCTCTCTCTCTCTCACACACACACCTACACACACACCAAAATGTCTTCGGGTCGACCCATAAACATCATAAGTCAATTGGATCGGTAGCATTTTGCAATAACGAAGTTTGGGCCCAACTAATTCAATAAACGATTACCAACAAGGTTTTGCTGCCATCAATTCAATGAATAATTAATCACATCACAACAAAGATAGAGAAATTAAGTGCACGATTAAAAAGAGTAGAGCAATTGCAATAATAAATCAAAGGTAGACACAATTTCATAACAGTCAAAAGGTCTCTCATTTTCACGATAATTACAAGGTCAACTGTAGTGAAGCAAAATTACGAATAATCATTCTTACTCACCAAGGTCATTCAATTCAATCAAATTCAGAGTAAATTAATTCACAGTCAAATGTTTTGTTATGATGGAAGTTTCCTCACATTATTATTTGTGTATCTCATTTCAATTGATTTCTTTTCAGCTCATTTTGTATTTTATTCTTGGTGAGGTACGACCGGGGTTTTGTTGTAGCGCGGTCTGTTTCATTTCGGGTTTGAGCATTACCATTTACCTTTTATTATGGTTGCGGGCGTTTGGCTTGCGTCGACGGATTCCCGGAGCTCGGATCAGCGAGAAAGCGGTTTATAACTCGGGGATTTGCCACATCGTGGGTATAATCGGTCCTTTATTCTTGTTAACCACTTGTTTACCTAAACGCTTGATCTCGGGATGTCGCGGTTTGCGTTGCGCGAGGCCGCGTTCGTACTGATCCAATTAAATGTTGCCACTTAGTTTAATCGCATTCTGCGTTAAACCGTATGGATTCCAATGATGACGGTAACGATTGATGATGGCCTTCCGGAGATCAACGCTAATCTTGAGCTTTTAAAGTTCGGACTTGCAGATATTTTGACCACTGAGGGACCATGCGCTTAACCCAACTTGTGTTATGCTGAGTCGCAACATTCGCGTTTTTGCTGTGTTTCATTTGTCATATGAATTTCAAAGTTAAAGAATGAAAGAGGACTTTCTTAGTAACAGAACTTTCCAAGTATGAAAATCATTAAGTAATTCAAATAACTAAGTTCAATGCAAACAGTAAAATCACAACAATTACACACACACAGACACACGAACAACTTGACATTTCCATTGAATTCATTCTTCATTAAATTTTCATTTCGCACACTCTCAATAACAGTTCTCACCTTAATGGCGTAATTTTTCTTTGACGTGACTTTGCCTACGAATTCTGGGATGCTACGAAAACAACGAAAAAGGGTTCCTACCAAATACTAGACGATCACAGGTAACTTTGGCCAAATAGAGCAGCGGGTTGATTTAAATTTCCCGCCTTTTTCCCTTTTTGGATCTTTTCGATCCCTAGCTTTTCATTAGAGCTAAGCCCCCCCCCGATACGTCACAATATCATTAGTGTATAAGTACATATTTGAATTTAATACAACTTCATTGGTACATTTTTAGATCTTACCATATCTGCTGATATGATATGGTATGGAATGCACAACTGAAAAAAAAAACTATAACAAGAAGTAGTTTAATGGAAGGCATATAGTCACATATTAATTTGCTTTATAACAACCAACATGTTTAATTAGTTTTATACCAGCGACTGTTTTATAGGACCAACGCGTGTAATTCTGTTTCCTAAATTTATATTCATAGTCTCATTCTTCTTGCCAATATGTTATCTGTCCTGTCCAGTCCAGTGATTTATTTGATCGTACGATTAAAATAATACATTAATATACTAATGGGGGACAGTTGCTCTTGCAATCAGCACTCTTCCAGTAAGCTACACAACAACAACAACAGGAGATGTGGTAGCTTCGTGGAGACGAACCCCCCGGCGTCTTTTACCAACCATAAACAATTTGTTACGATTTACATAATTGTCGGCTGGCCCTAATGAAGACTCGCTCGCCTTTCTTCATCTCTCGTCCTCTGGAGCCTGGAATATGACCGGTAATGAATATGACCCTCCAGATCTCTTCGTCGGTCGCTCTTGTTTCTCATCAGGGTCGCCCCTCTTCCTCGCTTTGTCTCCAGCATTGCCGCTTCTCGTTCTTTACTAGTCGCTTCTCATTCTCGCTCGCCTCTTCTCATTCTCGCTCGCATAAAGGAAGAGAATTAAGAGCCGCCGGCGGACTCGGGTGGGTAATTTCTGTTCTTGGTCGTCCCATCCGGCGGCGTCCTCTGGCTAGAAGAAGAAAGGAGAAGCTTACGACACACCGTATTACTATAATTCAGGTTTTTTCGCTTTGCTTGATGCGAGAGATGATTGCTTACTGGTGCCTGGGACTCTCGTTGGAGCCTCGTCACGCCAGGCGGCCCTCTCGCTCATAACACCTTGCGGATGCGGTAGAAGAAGAAGAAAGATCTTGTGGTAAATGCAGATTCTGGTAAATTAGTCTACAGGATAAGCTTACTAGAATAAGTCTACTACAATAATTCTAATCACAAAAAGTCTGACCAGAGCGAGCCTAACCACAGAAAGTCTAACCAGAGTGAGTCTAACCATAAAAACTCTAACCAGAGTGAGTCTAACCATAAAAAGTCTAACCAGACTGAGTCTAAACATAAAAAGTCTAACCAAAGTAAGTCTAACCAGAGTGAGTCTAACCGTAAAAAGTCCAACCAGAGTAATTCTAATCACAAAAAGTCTAACCATAGTACGTCTAATCAGAAGAAGTCTACCATCGCTTTAGGATACATATATCTGCCTTTAGGATAAAATAGAAGAAGAGATGTGTTACAGGAGGAAAGACAGATAGATACGTGAGCATGTACACCTATAAAAAAAAAGATGAATTGAGCTATTTAAGAGGAAGAGGAAAATTGAAGGACGACGGTGAGGGAGGGTGGGGTTACAGGTGCCCTGGCGGAGGAGGGGGTTCTTCAGATGGGTAATTACGGTCTATTAAAGTTTTACACTTTTCTGATGCCGACACTGCGGTTACACGATCGGTCGAACTGGCCAGAACCTCGGTTTGTATTTAAAAGGCGATCGGTTTGCTTACATGACTATAGAGAACGATTCGTATTTTACCACATTTATTTTTGGTACCATTAAACAAGTTGAAACTAGTAAAAATGTTGAAACTAGTAAAAATGCTGACTAGTAAAAATGTTGAAAATAGTAAAAATGTTGAAACTAGTAAAAATGTTGAAATTAGTAAAAATGTTGAAACTAGTAAAAATGTTGAAACTAGTAAAAATGTTGAAACTAGTAAAAATGTTGAAACTAGTAAAAATGTTGACACTAGTAAAAATGTTGAAACTAGTAAAAATGTTGAAGCTGGTAAAAATGTTGAAACTAGTAAAAATCTTGAAACTAGTAAAAATCTTGAAACTAATAAAAATGTTGAAATTAGTAAAAATGTTGAAACTCGTAAAAATCTTGAAATTAGTAAAAATCTTGAAACCAGTAAAAACCTTGAAAGCAGTAAAAATCTAGAAACCAGTAAAAATCTAGAAATAATTAAAACCATGGAAACTTCATTCTATGGAAACAAATTTAACAGGCCTGGTCGCAAATGAGCAGTTCACAGCAGTCACATCGCCCAATCGCATTTTCAATCATCAAATCAACATTTTATTGCCATTGTTGCACAGCGAGCTCCGATTTCATTTCTTGGCGGTTTAGCGTTTCACGTCGGCCGACGTGAAGAAAAAGGCATTAATAAGAATTCGGTGCGCTTCAGCGGAATGAAAAACTGGGCCCCGCAATTGATCGGAGCTGGCCATGGATAAAGTGCAAATCATGGTGTGCACGATCGTTTCAATTACCGGCATCATAGGCGGCCTTTCCTTTTTTCCCATCTCTCCCAGGCCGACGAGCGGGTGCCATTATAAACCACCGACTTTTTGTTCGCGGGAGGCTCACAATTAGATCGGCACGAATTTCTACGCGACTCGAAATGGAAACCGTTTCGGGAACGAAATTGCTGCACTTGCTGTAGTCGCGCTGGGCAGCCGCAGGTAGTCGGGCTGTAATCGCGGCTTGCTTTGATCTCGCGGTTACATTCCTCATGAGCTTGCCACTTATATAGCTCTACCGGAGCTTTTAAGTCCTAGTAAGTTGTTTATGACTACATATGCTATATTATTTGAGCCTTAAATACATGATATCTTGGTAAGATTTTTTAATTCGTCTGAGTTTTTTTTAATTCGTTTGAGTTTTTTTTAATTCGTTTGAGTTTTTTTTAATTCGTTTGAGTTTTTTTAATTTGTTTGATTTTTTTATAATTTGTTTGATTTTTTTAATTTGTTTGATGTTTTTTTTATTTGTTTGATTTTTTTAAAATTGGTTTAATTTTTTCAAATTTGTTTGATTATTTAGATTTCAGTGATTTTTTTTATTTGGAATTAAAAAAAAATTTTTTGAATTTTTCATTTGCTGGGTTTTTAAATATGATTTTCTTAATCAATTTCTAATATTCTATTAGTAGTGTCTAATATTCTATTAGTAGTGTCTAATATTATATTAGTAGTGTCTAATATTCTATTAGTAGTGTCTAATATTCTATTAGTAGTGTCTAATATTCTATTAGTAGTGTCTAATATTCTATTAGTAGTGTCTAGTACTCTATTAATAGTGATGTTTTAGTTTCATATTATTGGAAAGTATTTTTCATATCGATAATGTTAAAACACAAATTATCATGACTTTTCGATGTTTATTTGATTTTCTTTCCTAAAAGTAAATTTTAACCAAATTCGACCCACCAATATCATATTAGCAAGAAACAATTTAATGAAACTTCAATAAGTTTTATTATTATTATTATTAAATATTAAAAAATCATAAATAAATAATGAAAAGGTGTATTAATCGCCTGATCTACATGTTGCGTATAGACCCTTTATCGCTCAGGAAGAGCTAGAAACATCAGAGCACTACACTCAAAGCGCTCTTTGGGAGTTTTATCTTTGAAGCGGTTGTTTTTGCCGTCGTCGTCCGTTTGCCGGCATTCATTTGTTCACGGACCATCGCAGGCTGCGGCGACCGGCCCCGCTCACTAGATCAGTTGTTGTTTCGTTTCGGTGGCGTGAGCACCGTGCTCTAGACTTCTCAAAACGCGAAATGTTTTGAAGTGTTTCCAGGGCTCCTCTATAAATTAATATATACGAGAAAGTAAAAACTGCATTGGAAATTAAAAAATAACTGAGTACACTTATGCTTAAAAAAGTGTATCAGCTAGCCAGTGTAATAGGCTAGCTAGTGTAACACTACTTTAAATAACTAACAAATAACTAAAATAAATAAAACTATTATTACACTTTAATAATAAAGAAAATAATGAACGTGTTTTTTAAAGTTTACCAGTGAAATATGAATCGAGTTAAATATTTGAGCTAGTGCACATGTATAAATCAACGGTACAGTACATAATAAGGAACTGAAAGTGGTAAGAGTTATTTTATTAATTTAGTAAAAGAAAAATGTGGCAAAAATGTATAATATGAACTCTGTGTGTAGGCTTATGTGTAGTAAATAGTTTAAAAATAAACAATCGCACGTAAACAACGCAGGAGGCTGCGGTCGTCACGTGTGAGGGCGTTAAAAATCCGACGAACGCGAGGGCCAGACGTCGATTGTTAATTATCGCTTAAATTTGTAATAAGTAAGTCGCGTGAAGCAATGGCCCTAAACGTCAAACTCAAAATGTCAATTTAGGGATTTTGTTGTTGCAAAAGGTTTAGACGTCTTGTTTTTCTCATTGCATGTAATAAGTCTAATTACTTTATTTATATTAATCAATTACTTTATTTATATTAATCAATTACTTTATTTATATTAATCAAATGTTAATACATATTATTAGTTTAGTTCTAACACCTATAATGTAAATGTACGTACATATAAGAATGTGCAAGAGATTTTTAAATTGAAATGGGATTTTATTGGTTTCAGATGCAGAATGCAGCTGTCGGACTCTTTCTGTTTATTTTTGTTTTTAACCCTTTACATGCCGCGATGCGAGGGGAGCTCGCATCCGCCCTGTGAAGTCATCAACGCCCCCACATGTCAAGGGTTGGGTTACAGGACCACCTCCATGCCCAATTTCGTGGGGCACAAAAATCAGCAAGAGGCGATATTAGGGGTAAGAATGAACGAACTCTTGTCACTTAGAAATTGTTCATCATATGAAAAATACATGTTGAAATCTAGATTATAAGCTAGAAATCTAGATTATAAGTTAGAAATCCAGATTATAAGCTAGAATACCATAAACTTTAAAAATCCTAAAATTCCAAACCCAAAAGGAAAATGGTCCTAGGCGGTGCGCTAGATGCTAATTACAGGGTGCCCTCGGTCGAGGAGACGAACTTTTCCTAGAAATCCCAGGCCCAAAGGCCGCACGCAAAAGAACCCGATGCATAATACAGCATCATAGGAGGCTGCGTTGGTTCCACACATGGAACCAACAGAGCTTAGCTAATGCGTTCGTTCCCATCAACTCTCATAATCACGACTATAATAACGCCGACCTCTACCTTATTATAAGAAATTCGTTCTTTCTTCATTCGTCGGTTCAACCGTTACGAGAGAAACTGCCTTTTATTCATAACTAGAAGGCCAGGGCCGGATTGCTCATCAGAGGAACCAGCAATCGTCTATACTCTTATTCAGTTTCTTTTCTTATTATTTTTTTTCTTATGTTAATTGGTGTAATTTGCAAAAGAAGAGATTATTAATTGGTTAAAACAATATATATATCTTCAGCCGTGATACACAACTACCTAAATATATTCTAAATAAAAAAAAATTATTTTGTAATGGTACATGCAAATGTTATGTAAGTAAAAACAGCCAAAGGCCTTCAGTTTTGAATGTACCATATGAATGTATTCATTGGGAATTTATATCAACAATAGATAGCTTAAGATTCTGTTCGCTATCGCTTCAGCATGATAAAAAGACTTCTTATGGTCCGAGTGAAGCAAAATAGATTCTAATAACCTTCATTATTTTAATATTTTCAAATTAAACCATTCCTTTTTTTCAAACAAAGAATTAATTTTTTCAAATAAAGTATTAATTTTTTTCAAATTAATGAATTAATTTTTTCAAATTAATGAATTATTTTTTTCAAATTAATGAATTAATTTTTTCAAATTAATGAATTAATTTTTTCAAATTAAAAAAATATTTTTTTTCAAATTAAAGAACTATTTTTTTCAAATTAAAGAATTCTTTTTTTCAAATTAAAGAATATACAATAACCGAAAACTAAACCCTGCCCTGTAACATCCATCAGAGGCCGCCGTTGTTTAAAAACCAAAGTTATCCCGTTCTCTTTCTTCGCGAGGACGAGCCAGGAAGATCAGAGAGAGAAAGGGAGAGACAGGTTGCAACCGCGAAGATGAAAGAAGAGGTCGGCGAGCGTGGCCGTCGAAGAACGGCCAGCGAGTTCGGCCCAAGGGCCTTATTTGGGGGGAGGGGCCAGACCTGCGGTAATGACAAGGCGGCCTTTCTGAAGGCGCCTGTACTCTGGCTGATTACCTCTTCCGCTGCCATCTGTGCTATCGACGTCCTTCTCGCGCCTAATGACCCCTCTCTCTCTCTCCTGGTCGGTGCTCCTTCTGCGTACCTGGCGGCCGCTACAGGGCCCTGAGCCCCGGGGGGTGACTGTAATACACTAATGTGAAGCATGTTCTACATGCCACCACACAATAGCCTCCTTTGATCCCGGACTTTTCTTCGAGGCACTCAAAGGGCTCTGGAAATGGATCCGCCTTTTTAGGGGCCCGAGATGTTAGGAATCGCGTTTGTTGTGCCTTTACAATGCTCACGCAGCAAACACGTAAAACCTTTTATTCTTCGCGGGATCAAATTCGAATCTCAAAGTTTTCTTTTCAATGCTTGAGATCTGCGCTCGCTAACTCGCTTTAGGTCGCTTATTTGCTTCAGATCGCTTACACGCTTCAGCTCCCATATTCGCATCAGCTCGCTTATTCTCATCAGCTCTCTTATTCTCATCAGCTCGCTTATTCGCTCCGGCTCGCACGTTCGCTTCACTAATTAGATCGCGAGACAAGACATTCAAGTCGCACATAGTATGATTAAATAATAAGTATTTGTTAAATAATAAGTATTGGGATTAACGTCTGTTATTAAAACTTCTTATTAAAAGTACATATTCCATTTTAATGTCTCTCAGACGAGATAGGACCAGGACTCAACGCAAACTGACACTGAAAATAGTCAAAATTAATTGAGCAGCACTCAAAACGAAAAGATTTGTCAAAAATTTCGAGATAGATCTTCTGCATGAGCACTATACTTATGTACTTTCTCTTTAGGTGCATACTTACATTTACGAGAAAGTATAAAGAAAGAGATACTGTTTGATTTTCTAAATTCTAACTTTACCGTTATATAGTCTTCAGGATAAAGCTCTATAAGACTAACGCCCGGTTTCTAGAATGACAGATTATATCTTTTCTATAGTTATTGAACCAATGACTTATTGCTATTTTAAAAATCACCATGGAAACGAAACCGATTCCTCTTTGTTGATTGGTTCGACAACTATTGATAGGATATCTATCGTTCCAGCAACCAGGCTTAATGCAAAAATAGATTTTGTTAAAATTTGAAGACCTATCATCTCCTACCAGGCTAAAATCTCCTAGAGAAGGAAGAGCAATGCAATCAAAAAACTTATGATCAAAGCAGAACGCTCGGTTTCAGCTCGGTAGCTTAAAAACCACAATAACATCAACAGAAAGGTAATCCAAAGAATAATAATCAGACGAAACCCAAAACCCAAACAGTCGCCGCGAAAGAAGTTGCACAGACGGCAGTTTTTGTTTGTTTGAGGATCATTCGCCAAAGACCGAAGACAATGGTCTCCGAGCAGCGGCAAAAAGAAGTTGAGCCTGGAAAGCTCTCAGAGACTCGAAGAAGTTAAAATTTCAGTTTCATCAGCGAACGGCATTCTCCCGCAGCTAAAAGGCCAGTTTTTATCATAGTTGGCCGCGCATCGGACTCGAATCAAAGAATTCTTCACTTGTTCCACAAAAAGCGGTAGTATGCCATGAGAAATGACGCTCGGCCAACGGAGCGCTCCAACAGAGATGGAATTATGCGCTGACAGTTAATTGAAAGGTGATGAAATCCCGGCTCAGGGGCGTACACTCGAGAGCAGTACTAAGTACTAAATAAAAGAAGTCTTCTTTTATGTCCGTCACCATAATTACATATTTGTATTTTGAATTTCATTGTTATTTTGGTTTTCTAGCTAGATGTTTCATTTTAAATTTAGTTTTTGATTAGTGTTGACAGTGTTCAGACAGTGTTGGCAATTTTCATGCAGAGTTGGTCAGAGCCGATGGGTCATAAAGCAGTCCTTCAAGGTCATCGGCTAGCGTGACTGACGGAATGACATCAAAGCGGGCTGTGCGGCTGAAACAAAAGCTCGGACCAAAACAATCGCTTTCGATCATGGCTATCTTTTCCTTTCCTGTTCCACAGCCTGCTTGCTGCGCCGCATGTGCGGGTATCCACCGGACGCAGTGGCGTGCACACCTGTTCGGAAACACATTTCGAATTATAAATTACCTGCCATTTATCATAATAATGTTCATACTTACGTAAGTGCTCACGTGCATGCACCATTATGAATTATCACTAGAAGTACATAGTGAAATGTTTTTTGAACGGTTCGCAAGTTCGCAACATGAGTTCTACATACATACATGATCCTCATTGACTGGAAATATTAGACCAATTAGCGGAGATGGTGCACGAGCTCTTCAGTTAATATAAATATCTATTTGTTACATTTTGTAAACGGCGCTCTAATTGACGCCAATTTTAACAAGGCCTTTATGTGTTGTACCATTTCAATGGTTGTACTTTGTACTGACAATAGTATGTATACGTAGATACTAAATACAAGGTACAGTTACTTACATAATAAGAAAACTGGTTCAAAGTTTAATTTTTACTCCAAACATAACTTCCGAGGTATACATTATTATAGTTTACAACCTTCAAACAATTCAATACACTGTCTTAACAACCAAAATTTATTGAATAAAAAAAATAAAAATGAATAAAAACGAACAGTTTAACTAACAAGGGAAACATTTTTCTATTGCTCAATAAGTTTAGCAACAACACATAAAGTATCACCAATAAATTATTTCGTACAAACATAATTCCTCATCCATAATATCTATATACCTATAATATGTGTGCACAGTTTATGGGTGAAATATTAGATTACATATTGACATTTACAATAATATTTTTTTATCGTCCGCTTTGTTGATAACGTTCGCCGCGTTTGGTGTATATAAACACATTCTTTGTCGGCTTTTTAAGTGCTTCGATCAGTTATTGCATCGTTTTGTTGATCCGCTTTGATCTTTGCCACAGGGAAAACATTTTTAGCTTAAAGGATATCCTCCCCGTGTAAAACAAATGCCGTCCCAACAAACGACGTCCGCGTATTTGCTCAGCGCCATCTATTGCAAATATTAACATTGAATGGCAAAAAATACATATCCCCCTGTATGTGCACATGTGCTATGCAGTGGTATATGTACAGGGTGTTCGGATTGAAATGTTTCATAAAAAATCGGCGGTCTTTGATCTTCAAAGAGGCGGCAAAGATGCGACAAAGAAGTCGCAGTTTTTATGAAACATTTCAAAAAGAACACGTGGTATTTCAAACATAAACAAACGTATGCACGCAAAAAATTTTGAGTTTC
The DNA here is from genome assembly GCA_033557875.1 of Quadriops clusia. Classification (NCBI taxonomy): domain Eukaryota; kingdom Metazoa; phylum Arthropoda; class Insecta; order Coleoptera; family Hydrophilidae; genus Quadriops; species Quadriops clusia. Next base: position 4,714 of record JAWQRP010002036.1, on the reverse strand, counting down.
CAACTTGACATATATAAATAATTTAAAATTTGTTTCAATTTGTTTAGATAAGGTATCTAATTAAAGTTTAACCCTGCCGGAATCTCGGAATAATACAAAAGCTGAAATAAACTACACATATAATTAAACTGCAACTATAGTTGCATATGCTATAACATTTGAAATTTTATAAACCTGTCATTTTTTTCAACTTTAATTATAAAATTATTAATAATAATATGTTTATCTGTGTTGAATATTTACCTGACAATGAAATAATATAAATAAACCTATTTAAAAAAATATAAATAAACCTATTTAAGATAATATAAATAAGTCTATTTAAGATAATATAAATAAACCTATAATATTAATAAACCTATTTTTCTTTCCTTCCAGCTAAAGGAATTCAACCAATTCCTCGAACATAAATGCTCGCCCTTCCTCCGACTCTTCGTCTGCTCCGTCTATGTCCCGCTGTGCTCGGAACATGTCCCGGGGGCCGTGCCAGCTTGCAGGGGGCTTTGCGAAGAAGTCAAGAAGGACTGCCTCGACCACCTCCTCGATGCCGGATTTTCCTGGCCGGCCCAATTAAACTGCTCCAGGTTCCCGGAACCCCCGGATTTGTGCATGCAGAAACCACCGGAAGACGAATCCCACGTCCCTTCGATAAGCCAGGAAATCGTCCCAACGAACATTATCCGAGGCTTCAAAGTCAGCACGAACATTTGCCCCTCGGATTCCATCCCGGTGGGACATAAGTGCCTTAAGTTGTGCAACGTCGACAATCGTTTCGCGAAAAATGATCAGTTTTTGTACGAAGTTTGGTCAACCGTTTGGTCGATTCTCTCCGTGCTGCTGACAAGCTTCGCTCTCTCGACCTTCTTGATTCAGCCGAAGCGGTTCCGATGGCCCGCTCGACCAATTCTGTACCTAACAAGTTGCGGATTTATTACGTCCATCGTCTTCTTCATCCGGTGGCTGGCGGGACCGTTCACCTGCGCAGGAGAAATCGTCATCGAAAAATCTTACGATAACCTAACGTGCATTTGCTCCGCCCTCCTGCTCACGTTCTGCAGCTTCGCCTTCTGCACCTGGTGGTGCGTTTTCTGCTTCGTCTGGTACTTGAGTGCCTCCAAAGAGTGGTCGACAGAAGCCCTAGAAAAATTAGCCCCTCGGCTCCACGGACTCGTCTGGACCTTCTCATTCTTACCAATTATCTACGCCTTAATCTCCAACAACATCGAAACGAACCACTTCACAGGATTCTGCGAAATAAACAGTTATTTCATCACGAGCTTCCAAGTTTTGTTCCTCGTAGTCGGAGCGATCCTCGCAATTGTCACATCGGTAGCTTTAAGAAACGTCCGCAGAGCTTTAATTTATGCAGGCCGATCGCCCTTCAAATTAGAAAGACTAATTTGTCGCCTCGGTGTAATTTGCCTGGGGATATTCGTACCATTACTAGTTAGTTTAGTGTGTTACTATTTCGATTCATTTAGTATATCCCTCTTGAGGGTTGCCTTAAAATTTTTGAGCATTATTTTCGCCTCGTTGTGGGTGTTTTCCTCCAAGACTTTCAAAAGCTGGAACAAAATTTTAAAGCCAGCTTTCACGAACAAAAATATGAGGACAGTGCCTGTTACGAAAGTATAGCTACTAAATAAAAAATAATTGAAGAAATAAAAAATAATTGAAGAAATAAAGAAATAATTGAAGAAATAAAGAAACAATTGAAGAAATAAAGAAACAATTGAAGAAATAAAGAAGTCATTGAAGAAAGAAAGAAATAATTGAAGAGATAAAGAAATAATTAAGGAATAAAAAATATGTACTGAAGAAGTAAATAAAATACTGCAGTGTATTATAAACGAATAGTCTGGATTCTGACAATAAGCGGAGCTAGCTTTAATAATTAAGGAAAAACAAATGTCTGTGATATTATTTTTATACTTTTAATGAATTTATGACATATGTATTTGTATTGGCACTTGTATTTTATGTAAATTTTAGTAATTTGTATCTGTACAATAACATTAATGTATTTATTTTTGTACATAACTACTTTGACTTCTTGTATTGCAATACAAGAATACGACTTGTAAGTTGTACTCAAGCTAGAAGATATAAGTTGAGTTTAATAAAGATTTATGACTTTACACTGTTGTTTGTTCTCTCTATTCAATAGTTAAGCTCGGTACATAACTGTTAATCTTGTATGTAACCAGAAATGATAAAAGCATAAACGCAGGAAGTTTATTTCAGTGCTATTTATTTTTGACAAAAATTGTTGGTTGCCTATACATCCTAGTAATGAAATAAAATGTTGGTTGCCTATATGTGGCTACTTAATACTTGAGGTGGATTTTTTAAGTGGCTAAGCTATAAATTTAAGAAATACTTTTTAATTAAATAAACAGAGGATACATTTCATTAAAAGTAACAAATTAAACAACAACACGCACTTTTTCGTACGATGAAACATTTTCGCTTAATGTTCTTCTACGATTGTGCGAACTTTTCCCCTTTCTCTATGCTCTTCTGCAGGGTGACTATTGCCTTATCAACCATATCCTGTTCGAACTTTGAGATTCCTTTCGGTATCCCAAGGTTCTTTTCTATCCCATTCTTCCCTAACAGCAGGGGTGTTGCGAAGTACTTCGATTTGGTGACGCTCGAGACGACATAGGAACATTCTATAACGTTTGCTTCTCCTTTCATCCCTCTGATTAGGGCTAAGGTGAATCTTGCTGCAGCGTAAGCCATAGACAAGGTGCACGATCCTGCGCCAGCTTTTGCTTTAACTACCTGGTAAAAAAGAAAGAAAGAAAGTTTATGTAAGGTCCTTGTTAATGTTTTCAAAATTTATCCATTTTAGGTAGAATCCATCTAATGACGTAGAAAAGATATTAGCACTGTTAACAGCGGTATTATAGCGCACCTATTGTTTGGCCTACCGCCTGACTACTGGAAATATTTTCCAGTTTTTTGAAAACATCTGGAGCTGGCGAATCTCCTTTTTTTGATAAGACCCTAATTTGCATGGATTGCGTAACCTATCTTCATACCTTCACAGTATTTAAACTGTCTTTCCAGTTGCTGAAGAAAAGTTTTTGCCGATTTACGAACGCCTCACATCACATTTAAAATTGAAAATAAAAATGAATCTGTGACTTAAAAATTTACAAATGTGGTATTATTGGATTTGGGGCACCTTGTAGATTACAAACAATATGAGATTGCCTATCTAAATAAGAGATTTCATGTTATTTCCGGTCAAACCGGAAGTGCTATGAAGTTGTTCAATACATCAAAATATGCAATTTTTGGTGTACAACAAATGTCTGAAATTTTTGTTGCAGCAATTTAAAAAACAAAGGAGTTTTTTGATAGGCCCACTACCCAGGGCCACCCGGTATGTTGCCGATCACAAACACAAAGCTAATGTTCGCAAATCAAAAAGTTATATGGGAATCTCCCAAGTTGCTTTGCGCACGTTCATTTTTAATGCATCGAACTTTACACTAGTCTATGTAAATTTATGTTTAATTTATTTACAGAAAGTACGAAGTGAATAAATACATTTACTACTTTATTTACTAAGTTAAAATGTTTGTTTATTTCTAACTTCAATGACCTTGTAAATAAACTTATTTTTTTATAACGGACTTTCGGCTTTAACGAACACCCCTTCACCCGTATTAGTCCGTTATATCGAGGTTTTACTGTATAGTTAAATTACAAAGTAAAATAACATTTTCAAAGTAAATTCACTTTTATTTTTTGTGTACTTCAGCCTAGGGCAAAATCTAGCTTGGACTAATAGTCCACTAGCTTTAGCTTTTCTCTTCGGAAAAAATTAAAGCTAGCTAATTTTTTGGGAATAGCTTTATTCAACCTTCGTTAATAAAATAAATGCGCACAAAATGGATTTTTCGTGAATATCTTTATTTCTATTGATTTTACGACCATGAGAATTACGAGAGTTGAAGATGAGAAAGTTCTATAGGAAAAGTATCTACGTAACTCATTTTTTGACACGAGCGTTAGTTCCTGGTACAAAGAGAAAAAATTCAGCTAACTTTAAATTTTTCCGAAGTTCAGGCATTATTTCGCCTAAAGTTACTGGGTTATAAATACTTTAGGCTAAACTAGTTTGGTCTAGGCCGAAATTGATTGAATCGTTGCAAGTGACAAAATAATTAAGAAAGTTGTGTGAATCAAGATGTTCAAATATCACTAAGGACTCCAGCTATCAAACAATCAGTTGGAACCGCACAAGGTTTAGTGACGTGCACCTGTACCAAAAACTGTGCTACAAATAGGTGTCAGTGAAAAAAAAAAAGATTTTGTATAATTCAAAATGTCACCCTGTGAAAATACTTAAATATTTTATATATGTTTATTTGGTCATAATATTGAAATTAAGAATTCCTTTGTTTATTCTACATTCTACATCTTTGTTTCATTCTACATATGTTTGTTTAAAAACAACGTTTTGCTCAACAATTGCAAGCTTCTTCAGGTTTTCAATTATTTAACATCAAGTGTAAGTGAATATGAAGCAAAAATATACTACAATTAACAAACGAGTAAACAAACAACCATTCTTAAGTGGCAGCTAGCTCAGCTGATTTTTACAAATGTAAACAGTACCCCCCTTACGTACGTATCTCACCCGCAAAGGACCCTGCCTTGAAGCGGAACTCTTCTAATGCATCGCTTTAAATGTAAA
>JAWQRP010002035.1:0-16839 GCA_033557875.1 Quadriops clusia | reverse complement strand
AGCAAGCACCCGCTCGGCCTTGTACTTTACATTGCGCATTGGCTCCACATGGGGATGGCATGCAGGGAGATACCAAATCTTGTGTAGGAGGGGCTAAAATAATCAAGTTGTATAAGTTGCATTTCAGTAAAAATATTGTTTCTTACAGTCACTCACTAAAAACGTCGTGTAGTTAGCTCGTATAAGTTTCACGTTCCCAGAAATAAACTAAAAGCGCTTTCGATCCCTCGAACAGTACTAAACGATGCTTACAATAACTGAGGTTAAATATAATAGTCGTTTATTTATATTTGCTAGTACACTACCTAGCCACAGACCAGCATATTAACAAAGAACTGATTTATACTCAGAACACTCGTCGTACACTTCCAGGTTAACATGGCGTCACGTAAGTATTCGGGGCATTTTTAATTAACAATTATCTTAATATTTTGTCCATCTACCTTTAGCTTACAAAACCGACGGAAAAGGTCGCAAGATTGACTCCAATAGTCTGCAGGTCACGCTGTTGTCAATCTTCTTCTGCGTGATGAGAAGAAAATCAACGTTATTCGATGGGGCATGCAATCTGCAGACATAAATGTCATGGAGAACTTATAGGTCGAGTTGAAAAGATTCTTGACGGATCGTCGAAGACGATTGACGTAGAAGAAGACTGACTCTAACGTAACCTGTTGAGTATTGGAATCAATCTTGCGACATTTATCAGCGGTTCTGCAAGCTAAGGGGTGGCGAACAAAGTATTAAGAGTAATTAAAAATGTCCCGAATACTTACGCGAGGTCATGTTAACCTGGAAGTGTACGACAACTTTTGAGAGTCTAAATCAACTCTGTGAATATATTGGTCCGTGACTAAGTAGTGTACTATAAATAAACGACTATTATACTTAATTTTAATTATTATTGTAACCATCGTTTAGTGCTGTTAGTAGCATCGAAAGCACTTTTACTTTAACCCTCAGTGACGCGAAACTTATATGAGCTAAAAGCACGACGTTTTTTGTGAGTGACTGGATATCATTACAGTACCTCGAAAAGTAAAAGTTATTTGGGTGTACACCTCTACTCTGCTTAAGAACTCAAACTTACGTCTATATGGTGTACATTGCGAAAACGGATCTCCTTGATACCCTTGTACGCAAACGCAGTTTGGTGTATGACTAACAACTCTACATTCGGCATTAGCTCCGCAAGTTCCGGGGCAAGGGTCTTTACACTTCTGATTAATGCAAGCCAAATTGAAGGGACATTCAGAATTGCTCACACACTCAGGTCGACAATTTGGAGGAGCGCCCACGAAGTTGGGGAGGCAAGAACAAGACGGTGACTCGCCTTGGACGCGACATTCAGCGTTTGGACCACAAGGGGATGGCCGGCAAGGGTCCACCGGAACTATTGGCACCGGGTCCTCTTCTACAAATTTTATGAAACAATCAATGTTAAAACTTACTAGGCAGAAAATATGATCTTACGTATTATCTGGCATCTTGCGAATGGATCCCCCGTGTGACGCGGTGGACAAGTACATATAGGATTATGGTTCACAACTTGACACTGGGCTCCGATACCGCAAGTTCCCGGGCATGGATCTATACACTTCTGGTTAACACAAGCTTGATTTAAAGGACATTCCGAGCTTGTCACGCATTCTGGTCGACAAGTTGGGGGACTTCCGATGAAACCAGGGACGCAGGAACAAACAGCTTGTCCGTTTATTTCCCTGCATTGACTGTTAGGGCCACAAGGTGAAGGGTTGCAAGGGTGAGTAACGACAGGTGTCGGTATTGGGGTACAGAGAACAAAGGCATTTCCAGTAAAACCTTGCAAGCAAGAACACATTGGGATGTGGTTTATCACATCACATTGTGCATTTTGCCCGCACGTTCCTGGACAAGGATCTACGCATTTATTCCGAATGCAAGCTTTATCTCTTGGACAATCACTGCTAAGGACACATTCCGGTCTGCAACCTCTGTAAGGATCTCCTTGGTATTCCGGCAAACACGTGCAAATTCCGTTGTTACATTGAGCGTTAGGTCCGCAAGGACTTGGGTTGCAAGGATCAGTTTCTTGTGGTACTGGCGGCGGTGGAGGTTTGGGGTAACAGTTACTAAATGGATCCCCAGTATATCCATCGGGGCACGTACATATCGGGGTGTGATTAATTACTCTACACTGAGCCCCAGTCCCACAGGATCCAGGGCAAGGATCTCTACATTTCTCTCGGATACAAGCCAAGTTGCTCGGGCACTCAGAATTTATAGAACACTCTGGTCGGCAATTCGGGGGACTTCCTATATAGCTGGGTAGGCACGAACACGAAGGCGATCCTCCTAGATCGCGACATTGAGAATTAGGCCCACATGGTGATGGTACGCAAGGATTAATTGGTTCGTTGAGTGCTGGTATCACAGCCACCGGAATAGGGAAACACCTGGTAAACGGATCTCCTGTGTATCCTTCTTGACAACTGCAAATTGGGCTGTGGTTAACAACTTGACACTGAGCGTTAAGTCCGCAAGTTCCCGGACAAGGATCAACACACTTCTGGTTTACGCAAGCTTTGTTCAAAGGACACTCAGAGCTAACTGTGCATTCAGGGCGACATCCTGGAGGACTACCGATATAATTGGGTAGGCAAGAACAAACAGCTTGTCCGTTAACCTCTCGGCATTGGCTGTTAGGGCCGCAAGGGTTCGGTTGACAAGGGTTCTTAGGTTCATCATCAACTACAACTTGAGGTGGAATAACATTGCAATATCTAAACGGATCCCCAGTGTAACCAGGTCGACAGGTACATGAAGGTAAATGGTTCACAACGTGACAATCAGCATTTTGTCCGCATGTTCCCGGGCAAGGATCTTGGCATTTGTTTCTGATACAAGCTTTATTCGAAGGACAATCAGAGTTCAATACACATTCCGGCCTGCAACCTTCGTAAGGATTTCCTATGTACTCAGGGAGACAAATACAAGCACCTGCTCTGTTTTGTTCTCGACATTGAGCATTAGCTCCACAAGGGGACGGCTGGCAAGGTGAGAAATTGTCTTGTTGTATTGGTTGAATAGGTTGGGTGCATTGAGTGAAAGGATCACCGATAAATCCTGCAATACAAACACAGTTGGGGGTGTGGCTAACCACGCGACATTCTGCGTTAGATCCACAGGTTCCAGGGCAAGGGTCTTTACATTTCTGGTTGATGCAAGCCAAATTGAATGGACATTCAGAATTGCTCACACACTCAGGTCGGCAATTTGGAGGAGCACCCAGGAAATTGGGGAGACAAGAACAAGACGGTGACTCCCCTTGGACACGACATTCTGCATTAGGTCCACAAGGTGATGGTTGACAAGGATTAACGGGCACTGTTATAGGATCTTCAAGAATTGGTTGACACCTCACGAATGGATCTCCTGTGAATCTCGTCCGGCAGGTACAAATAGGGTTGTGGTTCACAACTTGGCATTGAGCCCCAATACCGCAAGTTCCTGGGCAAGGGTCTATGCACTTTTGGTTCACGCAAGCTTGATTTAAAGGACATTCAGAGCTTGTCACACATTCAGGTCTACAAGTTGGGGGACTTCCGATAAAACCAGGGACGCAGGAACAAACAGCTTGTCCGTTTATTTCCCTACATTGACTGTTAGGGCCACAAGGTGAAGGGTTGCAAGGGTTGGTCACAACTGGTGTTGGTATTGGCGTACAGAGCACGAACGCATTTCCGGTGAATCCTTGGAAGCAAGAACACATTGGAATATGGTTGACAACAGCGCATTCTGCGTTTTGCCCACAAGTCCCCGGACAAGGATCCACGCACTTATTCCGGATGCAAGCTTTATCTCTTGGACAATCGCTGCTAAGGACGCATTCAGGCCTGCAACCTCTGTAAGGATCTCCTTGGTATTCCGGTAAACATGAGCATATTCCATTATTGCATTGAGCGTTAGATCCGCAAGGACTAGGGTTGCAAGGATCTGTTTCTTGCGGTTCTGGTGGTGGTGGAGGTTTGGGGTGGCAACTGTTGAATGGATCGCCTGTGTATCCATCCGGGCATGTGCAAATTGGAGTGTGGTTAATAACGCTACATTGAGCACCAATTCCGCAAGAACCAGGGCAAGGGTCTTTGCATTTCTCCCTAATACATGCCAAGTTGCTTGGGCATTCAGAATTGAGAGTACATTCTGGTCGGCAGTTAGGGGGATTACCCATGTAATTAGGTAGGCACGAACACGAAGGTGTTCCTCCGATATCACGACATTGAGAGAATGGTCCGCAAGGAGTTGGAACGCAAGGATTGGTGACAATTGGCGATAATTGTGGTGGTGGCGCCGCTGGAAATTTATTTAATCAATCAGACAATCTAGTAACTTTAATATTATAAACTTACGTGGTATGGGATAGCACCTAGTAAATGGGTCTCCCGTGTAACCTTGCTGGCAAATACAGATTGGACTGTGATTTTTAACATCGCATCTAGCGTTAATACCGCAGGTTCCCGGGCAAGGGTCAGCACATTTCTGATTAATACATGCCTTATTCAAAGGGCACTCAGAGCTGACTGTGCATTCAGGACGACATCCTGGAGGACTACCGATGTAATTAGGTAAACAGGAACAAACAGCTTGTCCGTTAACCTCCCGGCATTGACTGTTGGGGCCGCAAGGGTTCGGTTGACAAGGATTCTTTGGTTCATCATCAATTACAACTTGAGGTGGAATAACATTACAATATCTAAATGGATCCCCAGTATAACCAGGTCGACAGGTGCACGAAGGTAAGTGATTGACAACTTGGCAATCAGCGTTTTGCCCGCAAGTTCCCGGACAAGGATCTTGGCACTTATTTCTTATGCAAGCTTTATTCGAAGGACAATCAGTGTTTAGGACACATTCTGGTCTGCAACCTTCATAAGGATTTCCTATGTACTCAGGGAGACAGATACAAGCACCAGCTCCGTTTTGTTCTCGACATTGAGCATTAGCCCCACAAGGGGACGGCTGGCAAGGTGATAGATATTCTTGTTGTATTGGCTGAATTGGTTGCGAACATTGAGTGAAAGGATCTCCTATAAATCCTGGAATGCAGACGCAGTTGGGTGTGTGACTTACCACGCGGCATTCTGCGTTATTTCCGCAGGTTCCAGGACATGGGTCCTTGCATTTCTGATTGATGCAAGCCAAATTGAATGAACATTCAGAATTGCTGACGCACTCGGGGCGACAATTTGGTGGGGCACCAACGAAATTAGGGAGACAAGAACAAGACGGTGACTCGCCTTGGACACGGCATTCCGCGTTTGGACCACAAGGGGATGGTTGGCATGGGTTTACAGGGACTATCGGTTCTTCTTCTACAAAAATTACAACAGAATTACATAGGATCACATCTTGTCATAACAAGGATAAAACTTACGAATAATTATTGGTTGGCATCTAGTAAATGGATCCCCTGTGTATCCGCTAGGGCAAGTACAAATAGGATTGTGATTAACAACTTGGCATTGAGCTCCGATTCCGCACGTTCCCGGGCAAGGGTCTATACACTTCTGGTTAACGCAAGCTTGATTTAAAGGACATTCCGAGCTAGTCACGCATTCTGGTCGACAAGTTGGAGGACTTCCGATGAAACCAGGGACGCAGGAACAAACAGCTTGTCCGTTTATTTCTCTACATTGGCTGTTAGGGCCACAAGGTGAAGGGTTACAAGGGTTGGTTACAACTGGTGTTGGTATTGGTGAGCAGAGAACGAAGGCATTTCCGGTGTAACCTTGCAGGCAAGAACACATTGGGATGTGGTTGACCACAGTGCATTCTGCGCTTTGTCCACAAGTTCCTGGACAAGGATCCACGCACTTATTTCGAATGCAAGCTTTATCTCTTGGGCAATCATTGCTGAGGACGCATTCAGGTCTGCAACCTCTATAAGGATCTCCTTGGTATTCCGGCAAACATGTGCAGATTCCATTGTTGCATTGAGCGTTAGATCCGCAAGGACTAGGGTTGCAAGGATCGGTTTCTTGCGGTTCCGGAGGTGGTGGGGGTTTGGGTTGGCAACTGTTGAATGGATCCCCAGTGTAACCTTCGGGGCATGTGCAAATTGGGGTGTGATTGATAACACTGCATTGTGCACCAATTCCGCAAGAACCAGGGCAAGGGTCCCTACATTTCTCCTTAATGCAAGCCAGGCTAGGGGCACATTCGGAATTTATGGTGCATTCTGGTCGGCAATTCGGGGGTGTTCCTATGTAGTTCGGTAGGCAAGAGCACGATGGACTTCCTCGAATATCACGGCATTGAGAATTAGGGCCGCATGGCGATGGCACGCAGGGATTGGTGATTACTGGTTGAACTGGTGGAGGCGGGGGCGCTAAAATATTGGCAAGGTTAGAAATTGAATTAGGAACCGTAATTCATCAATAGACTGGATGTTTTCTTACTGCATATCTTTTTATACTTTAATCATATTCTTACATATGTTCAACCAATGAGTAATGTAGTCATGTGTAACTTTTTATAAGTCAACCTAGCGGTTGTTTCTTCCACGCTTTTAAGTTATAAGAAAATACGGGGTAATAATGTAAGGAACATATCTGATAATAGAAGTTAACAACCACATTGTATGTCCATTATATAGGTTGTTGGTAGAAATTGTTATGATGTTCGATTTTGTTCTTTCTAAGATCCTCAACATTAAAATTATGTGCACGATCTTGACAAATTTACAGTTGGACACCGGTTTCGTATTATGCATGGATTTGTATTGTATTTGTTTTCTTATTATACGTAGATGCCTGAAAATACCCAAGTGACAACAATGGTCACCTACTGATTAAACAAAAACTATTAAGAACATATAACTAATTTTAATTATCCCACCCGGCATTGATTTTGACTTTCGAATAAAAACTGAAACAAAAGGGTAACATAAAGTTCTTACGTGGAATGGGGTAACATCTAGTGAACGGATCTCCAGTGTGGCCAAAATTACAGCTACAAATGGGGCTATGGTTGACAACTTGGCATTTCGCGTTAAGCCCGCAGGTTCCAGGGCAAGGATCAACACATTTCTGATTAACGCAGGCTTTATTCAAAGGACACTCGGAACTGACGGTACATTCAGGGCGACATCCTGGGGGACTACCGATGTAATTGGGTAAGCAAGAACAAACAGCTTGCCCGTTAACCTCCCGGCATTGACTGTTAGGGCCGCAAGGGCTCGGCTGGCAAGGGTTCTTTGGTTGGTCTTCGACGGTCGGTTGGGGTGGAATGACATTGCAATACCTGAATGGATCTCCAGTGTAACCAGGTCTACAGGTGCAAGAAGGTAAGTGGTTTAGAACGTGGCAATCAGCATTCTGGCCACAGGTTCCAGGGCAAGGATCTTGGCACTTGTTTCTTATGCAAGCCTTATTAGAAGGACAATCGGTGTTTAGGACACATTCCGGCCTGCAACCTTCGTAAGGGTTTCCTATATATTCAGGGAGACAAACACAAGCACCAGCTCCATTCTGTTCGCGACATTGGGCGTTGGCCCCACAAGGGGACGGCTGACAGGGTGACAAGTGCTCTTGGATGGGAGCGGCTAAAATCAAGGAATCAACCGTTATTCTTTGGGTAAAAAGAAACAAAAATCTTTCCCTTGTTAATTTTGCATGGCTATGGGGTTACCATTAGATATTTATTATAAAGGGAGATCAAGCAAGGTTTGCCGTGTTTAGTACCTATTTATCCTTCATCAAATTGTAAGTAGAGTTATAGTCGGTATTACAGTCGAGAGATAGGTCACAGCTAATTGTACCTAAGTCTAAACTTAAGAACAGTTCTCCGGTAAATTGATTTATTATGAATGACCTCGGAAAAGATCACACAAATAATGTATGTATTTCTTATCCGACGGATGGGAGATCAAAAGATTAAACTATCGACTGTAACACCGTCTGTCATTGATATAGCTTCGATAAATAAATAACAAAGCAATAAGCCGCTTACATTGTGGGGCTGTACATTGAGTGAATGGATCTCCTACAAATCCAGATGTGCAAACACAGTTAGGGGTGTGGCTAACAACTCGACACTCTGCGTTAACTCCGCAAGTTCCCGGGCAAGGGTCTTTGCATTTCTGGTTGATACAAGCCAAATTGAATGGACACTCAGAATTGCTCACACACTCAGGTCGACAATTCGGGGGAGAACCCACAAAATTGGGGAGACAAGAACAAGATGGAGACACCCCTTGGACGCGACATTCCGCGTTTGGTCCACAAGGAGATGGTTGACAAGGGTTAACCTGAACAGGTTCTTCTTCCGCTAAAATTAATAATTCGTTAGCGGCATGTTAAACAACTAAAAATTTCTGAGGGATGCACATTAAATTAAAGCAAATTCTCTTACGTATCGGTAGACATCTAGTGAAAGGATCTCCCGTTAATCCTACAGGGCAAGAACAAATTGGATTGTGATTCACAACTTGGCATTGAGCTTGTAATCCGCAAGTACCCGGGCAAGGATCTATGCACTTCTGGTTGACGCAAGCTTGATTTAAAGGACATTCTGAACTTGTTACACATTCTGGGCGACAAGTTGGGGGACTTCCGATAAAACCAGGGACGCAGGAACAAACAGCTTGTCCGTTTATTTCCCTACATTGACTGTTAGGGCCACAAGGTGAAGGGTTACAAGGGTGTGTGACAACTGGTGTTGGTATTGGAGTACAGAGCACGAATGCGTTTCCGCTGAAACCTTGCAAGCAAGAACACATTGGAATGTGATTGACAACTATGCATTCTGCGTTTTGCCCACAAGTCCCTGGGCAAGGGTCCACGCATTTATTCCGGATGCAAGCTCTATTTCTTGGACAATCGCTGCTGAGAACACATTCAGGCCTGCAACCTCTGTAAGGATCTCCTTGGTATTCCGGCAAACATGTGCAGATTCCATTGTTGCATTGAGCGTTAGATCCGCAAGGACTTGGGTTGCAAGGATCAGTTTCTTGTGGTACAGGCGGCGGTGGGGGTTTGGGGTAACAGTTACTAAACGGATCCCCAGTATATCCATCGGGGCACGTGCATATTGGGGTGTGATTGATAACGCTACACTGAGCTCCAGTTCCACAGGATCCAGGGCAAGGATCTCTGCATTTCTCTCGGATACATGCCAAGTTGCTCCGGCACTCCGAATTTATAGAACACTCTGGTCGGCAATTCGGGGGACTTCCCATGTAGTTGGGCAAGCAAGAACAGGAAGGCGATCCTCCCAAGTCGCGACATTCAGAATTGGGTCCGCAAGGAGACGGCACGCAAGGATTGACATATTGAACTGGTATAGGATCAGCAGCTGGGACTAAAATAAAATAGTTCATGTATTTATGGGACAGTAGAGATACCTACAGCATCTGATGAATTTAAACTTACGTGGTATGGGGTAACACCTGGAAAATGGATCCCCCGTGTACCTATCCTGGCACGAACAAATAGGGCTGTGATTAACAACTTGGCACTTGGCGTTAAGCCCGCAGGTTCCAGAGCAAGGATCGACACACTTCTGGTTAAGACAAGCTTTGTTCAAAGGACACTCCGAGCTGACTGTGCATTCAGGGCGACATCCTGGAGGACTACCGATGTAATTAGGCAAACAAGAACAAACCGCTTGTCCGTTAACTTCCCGGCATTGACTGTTGGGACCACAAGGGTTTGGTTGGCAAGGATTCTTTGGTTCATCATCAATTACAACTTGAGGTGGAATAATGTTGCAAAATCTAAATGGATCCCCAGTATAACCAGGTCGACAGGTGCACGAAGGTAAGTGGTTGACAACTTGGCAATCTGCGTTTTGCCCGCAAGTTCCCGGACAAGGATCTTGGCATTTATTTCTTATGCAAGCCTTATTCGAGGGACAATCAGTGTTTAGAACACATTCCGGCCTGCAGCTTTCGTAAGGATTTCCAATATACTCAGGGAGACAGATACAAGCACCAGCCCCGTTTTGTTCCCGACATTGAGCATTTGCCCCACAAGGGGACGGCTGGCAAGGCGATAGATATTCTTGTTGTATTGGTTGAATTGGTTGCGAACATTGAGTGAAAGGATCTCCGATAAATCCTGGAATACATACACAATTTGGGGTGTGGCTGACAACACGACATTCAGCATTAATTCCACATGTTCCAGGGCAAGGGTCTTTGCACTTCTGGTTGATGCAAGCCAAATTGAATGGGCATTCAGAATTGCTTACGCACTCAGGTCGGCAATTTGGAGGAGCACCAATAAAATTGGGGAAACAGGAACAAGACGGTGACTCGCCTTGGACGCGACATTCTGCATTAGGTCCACAAGGAGATGGTTGGCAAGGGTTCGTTGGAACTACTGGGGCTTCTTCAATAATTTGTTCTTGACATCTGATGAAGGGATCTCCTGTGAATCGTGCTGGGCAAGTACAAATGGGGTTATGGTTCACAACTTGACATTGAGCTCCGATCCCGCATGTCCCCGGGCAAGGATCTATACACTTCTGGTTAACGCACGCTTGATTTAAAGGACATTCCGAGCTAGTCACGCATTCTGGTCGACAAGTTGGGGGACTTCCGATGAAACCAACTACGCAGGAACAAACAGCTTGTCCGTTTATTTCTCTACATTGGCTGTTAGGTCCGCAAGGTGACGGGTTGCAAGGGTTGGTAACTACTGGTGCCGGTATTGGAGCACAGAGCACAAAAGCATTTCCGGTGTACCCTTGCAAGCAAGAACACATTGGGATGTGATTTATCACATCGCATTGTGCATTTTGCCCACAAGTCCCCGGACAAGGATCTATGCACTTATTCCGGATGCAAGCTTTATCTCTTGGGCAATCGCTGCTGAGGACGCATTCAGGTCTGCAACCTCTGTAAGGATCTCCTTGGTATTCCGGCAAACATGAGCATATTCCATTGTTGCATTGAGCGTTAGATCCACAAGGACTTGGGTTGCAAGGATCTGTTTCTTGCGGTACTGGTGGAGGAGGTGGTTTTGGGTAACAGTTGTTAAACGGATCCCCAGTATAACCTTCAGGGCATGTACATATAGGAGTGTGATTAATAACGCTACATTGAGCCCCAATACCGCAAGAACCAGGGCAAGGGTCTCTGCATTTCTCTCGGATACAAGCCAAATTGCTGGGGCATTCAGAGTTGATTGTACATTCAGGTCGGCAATTAGGAGGGGTACCTATATAGTTCGGAACGCATGAACAGGAAGGTGATCCTCCTATATCGCGGCACTGGGAGTTAGGGCCGCAGGGTGACGGCGCGCAAGGATTAACGATGATTGGTTGAGTTGGCTCTGGAGGCGGAGGAGGTATGGGGAAACATCTCGTGAAGGGATCTCCAGTATAACCTCTTTGGCAGCTACAAATAGGGCTGTGGTTTTTCACATCGCATCTAGCGTTAAGTCCGCATGTTCCCGGGCAAGGATCGACGCATTTCTGGTTAACACAAGCTTTATTCAAAGGGCACTCGGAACTGACTGTGCATTCTGGGCGACAACCTGGAGGACTACCGATGTAATTAGGTAGGCAAGAACAAACGGCTTGTCCGTTAACCTCCCGGCATTGGCTGTTGGGGCCGCAAGGGTTCGGTTGGCAAGGATTCTTTGGTTCATCATCAGTTACAACTTGAGGTGGAATAATGTTGCAAAATCTAAATGGATCCCCAGTATAACCAGGTCGACAGGTGCACGAAGGTAAGTGGTTGACAACTTGACAATCAGCGTTTTGCCCGCAAGTTCCCGGGCAAGGATCTTGGCATTTATTTCTTATGCAAGCTTTATTCGAGGGACAATCAGTGTTTAGGACACATTCCGGCCTGCAACCTTCATAAGGATTTCCTATGTACTCAGGGAGGCAAATACAAGCACCTGCTCTGTTTTGTTCTCGACATTGAGCATTAGCTCCACAAGGGGACGGCTGGCAAGGTGAGAAATTGTCTTGTTGTATTGGTTGAATAGGTTGCGAACATTGAGTGAAAGGATCTCCGATAAATCCTGGAATACAGACACAGTTAGGGGTATGGCTGACCACACGGCATTCTGCGTTATTTCCGCAAGTTCCAGGACATGGGTCCTTGCACTTTTGGTTAATGCAAGCCAAGTTGAACGGACATTCAGAATTGCTCACGCACTCAGGTCGGCAATTTGGTGGGGCACCAACGAAATTGGGGAAACAAGAACAAGATGGTAATTGTCCCTGCACTCGGCATTCTGCATTAGGGCCGCAAGGTGACGGTTGGCAAGGGTTCGTTGGCACTACCGGTGCGTCTTCAATAATTTGTTCTCGGCATCTTAGGAAAGGATCTCCGATGAATCGAGGTGGGCAAGAACAAATGGGGTTGTGGTTCACAACTTGACATTGAGCTCCAATCCCGCAAGTTCCCGGGCAAGGATCTATACACTTCTGGTTAACGCACGCTTGATTGAGGAGGCATTCCGAGCTTGTCACGCATTCTGGTCGACAAGTTGGGGGACTTCCGATGAAACCAGGGACGCAGGAACAAACAGCTTGTCCGTTTATTTCCCTACATTGGCTGTTGGGGCCACAAGGTGAAGGATTGCAAGGGTTTGTTACAACTGGTGTTGGTATTGGCGTACAGAGGACGAAGGCATTTCCGCTGAAACCTTGCAGGCAAGAACACATAGGGACGTGGTTAACAACAGCGCATTCTGCATTTTGCCCACAAGTTCCTGCACAAGGATCTATGCATTTATTCCGAATGCAAGCTTTATCTCTTGGACAATCGCTGCTGAGGATGCATTCAGGTCTGCAACCTCTGTAAGGATCTCCTTGGTATTCCGGCAAACATGAGCATATTCCATTGTTGCATTGAGCGTTAGGTCCGCAAGGACTTGGGTTGCAAGGATCGGTTTCTTGCGGTTCTGGTGGTGGTGGGGGTTTCGGTTGGCAACTGTTGAATGGATCGCCTGTGTAACCATCTGGGCATGTGCATATTGGGGTATGATTAACAACGCTGCATTGTGCACCAATTCCGCAGGAACCGGGGCAAGGATCCCTGCACTTTTCTTTGATGCAAGCTAAATTGCTGGGACATTCGGAGTTGATCGTACATTCCGGTCGGCAATTCGGTGGGGTTCCTATGAAGTTGGGGGAGCAAGAACAAGATGGGGTTCCTCCTATGTCGCGGCATTGAGAGTTGAGGCCGCATGGGGACGGTACACACGGATTGATCAAAACTGGCTGTATGGGAATCGGTGGTGGGGCTAAAATTGAGAATTAGTTTGTACATTGTATTGTGGGGGCAGGCATATTCACAATAACTTTATCATTACTTATTGAATCGAAGAGTATAGCCGTATATTGGGGTAACGTATTTAGATCGCTATCTAAAAACAAAACTTACGTGGAATGGGGTAGCATCTAGTGAACGGATCTCCAGTGTGCCCGAAAGTACAGCTACAAATGGGGCTATGATTGACCACTTGGCATTTTGCGTTAAGGCCGCAGGTCCCAGGGCAAGGATCAAGGCATTTCTGATTAACACAAGCTTTGTTCAAAGGACACTCGGAGCTTACTGTACATTCAGGTCGACACCCTGGAGGGCTACCGATATAACTGGGCAAGCAAGAACAAACAGCTTGTCCGTTAACCTCACGGCATTGGCTGTTAGGGCCGCAGGGGTTCGGTTGACAAGGGTTGGTGGGTTCTTCTTGGCGTTCAGCTGTTCAAAATGTAAAAGTTAATACTGGGAAACAATACTTTATTTTGGGCTTACGTTCTATCGGTGGCACGTGGCAATATCGGAATGGGTCCCCTGTGTACCCTTGTCTGCAGGTACAAGAGGGGTGGTGGTTGATGACATGGCATTCTGCATTTTGCCCGCAAGTCCCCGGACAAGGGTCTTGGCACTTGTTTCTGATGCAAGCTTTCTCCGAGGGACAATCGGAGCTGTGGAGGCACTCAGGCCTGCAACCTTCGTAAGGGTTGCCAACGTAATCGGGGCTACATGTGCAAGAACCCGCAGTGTTCAGCATCTTACAAATTGCGTTTGGACCACAGGGGGACGGCATACAGGGGTTAATAACTTCTTTGGGGACGTTTTGTACTGCAATAACAATATAGGGGGTAACACCTCGTAGTCTTAACAAATTTGGGCAAAAACCATGTGCGGTTATTTGGGCTCAGGGTGTTAACGGTGCTCGAGGCGTTTGCTTTAAATGCGCCTTGGTTATTATTTCTTATTTTAGTGTTTGATGGAGGAGGCAGGGTGATGCAGCATTGCGCTCAATTTGTGCTGCATAATAGCGATTAAATTGCATTGAAGGGATTAGTTTTTGGCGGCGGTGGCTTGGGGGGGGGGGGGGGCGTTATATTTGGGTCGTGTTCTTTGTAATCAGGGTCTTTGTATTTCACATATTTTGGTATATACCTGTACCTTTTTAGACCTTATACCAATTAATTAACCTTGTACCTTGAGTTTTCTGTCTTGTAAGCGTAAAAATCATTTTGCACCTATTAGGTAAGCGTTGTTACTATTGCGTGTACTTCCGAATTTTCTTGGGCGTTTTTCTGTAAATGTGTTCCGTTTGTTTGGGGGTTGGGAAGGGGGTGTAATAGCATTTTTAGGCGTTAGGGCGGTGATCAGCTGAAGCAGATGTTATCCAGTTGGGGGGCACGAAACTTACCTTGCGGTGCCCCCGTTTGTCCGAAGCGTGAAAAAGCTTACTGTACAAAGCGTTGCTAACTACGTTCATTAAGTTTACTGTTAAATCTACTCAATTATTAGAAGCAAATAATTAATTTAAATATTATGCAACTTGAGTCGTGCTTTTCCTACGACCATGCAAAATTCCTTTCGTTTAATTCATACGTTTCTTGAGCTTGAAATTCGAAATCAATGTGTTTTTAAGTAAAAAAAAATAAAAACTGATTACTTATTCCTGAGATATTAAGCTCCAAACAAGTATGAATTACCGGGGAATTATCTTTAATCGGTGCGAATATCTTTAAAAATGACTCACCAGGTGCTGGTAGGCAGGCGGTGAAGGGGTCTCCTGTGAAGCCGGGATTACACGTGCACACGGGATTGTGGTTCACGACACTACATATCGCGTTGGAACCGCAAGAACCGGGACACGGGTCGCGACACTTCTGGTTGATACACGCAAGGTTCTTACGGCACTCCGGATTGATGGTACACTCTGGTTTGCAATTGGGCGGAAGGCCCACGAAGGTTTCAAGACACGAGCAAGCCGCGGTTTCGCCCCGAATTTGACACACCGAGTTCGGACCGCAAGGAGAAGGCACGCACGGGTCCTCCTGCCGTTTGGGTTCTGAAACATAAAAGAGACAATGCTGCATTTATTCCAGGGTAATTATAAATATGTATATGTAGTAAATATTTTAAAATGAGCTGAAGATTTAAGGTTATAAAGAAACTAGGAGTTTGAAAGTGCATTATGGAAATGGGATTAAATGACCTAAGTCTATACAGACCCTTCGAGGTTTAAAAGAAATTATGTAAATACAGTTACAAGACCTAGGCATATTATTATTATTGATAAATATGTAGAAAGAAGAAGTACCTCCCAGTTTTTAATGCTTTATTATCTAGGCTACCGGTTTCGTCAACTTACGCGGCATCCTTAGGCCTCCACAAAAGTTATAATTAACATTAGTACAGACAAAAGGAGAACTATAAACCTAGACTAGTTGTGACAAATTAAAATTAATCGAAAAAAAGTCAGATAGATTATATCAGTTTACATTATTAGTATTAAAGGAATAAAAAACACAAGAATCACAACAAACGCCCTACTCTGTAAAAGGAAAATGAAGCCAAGTTATTAGGTAAAGTTATTTCTTTAGATTTAAATTTACAGTGTGACCAAAACTGATACAATCTCTCTTAATTTTTTCGGTTAATTTTAATTTGTCATGACTGGTTTAGGTTTATTCTTCTCCTTTTTCTGCACTAATGTTAATTGTAACTTCTGTAGTCCTGAGGACGCCACCTAAGGTGGCGAAACCGGTAGCCGAGATAACAAAATTTAAAAACTGAGAAGGTATTCCTTCTTTCTACATATACAGGGTGGAGAAAAGTTCCCGGAACCCCTAAATAACTTCTGAATGTTATGGCCCTTTAAATATTGAGATTTCGCAGTAGCGCAGGGTTTCCTTTGCGGACACGTGTGGATAAGGTGCAGTAGGTGCGATGTGTAGGTACCAAATAATAATAAAAAGAAGGGAAAAGGCAATATTCTTACTTATGAATCAAAAAAATGTAATAGTTTTTTTTAGTTTTTCCCATTCCTACCCCTACACTCAAATATGTCATATCGTTCTGAACAAGAACAAATATGTATTTTGATGATGAGAGACTGGGGCGATCGGGTGAGATCGTACAGTGATGTGAAGCAGCTTTTCAATGATACATTTCGCAATGAAGGTACTCCCATTTCAAAATCTACAGTTCACAGAACGATAACTCGTTTCCACCAAACTGGAAGTGTTAAACATCGTCCAGTATTAGGTAGACCGAATACGGCAACAAACCCAGAAAAATCGATAGAAGTTCTACTACAATCCTTCATTGAAAATCCGCATGATTCAAGTCGAAAAGTAGCTCTGGCACATGATATCGATAAAGCTCTGTTCTTAAAATACTAAGAAAGAATAAATGTCATCCCTATAAAGTTCAAGTTGTGCAAGAGCTAAATGAAGATCATTTTGATAGGCGAATTGAATTTTGTGAGATAATGATGGAAAGAGTTGACGACAATCTTAACTTTATATCAAATATTGTTTTCTCAGATGAAGCAACATTTCAGTTAAATGGCAACGTTAATCGGCACAATT